>CACVKI010145247.1:0-11667 GCA_902732785.1 Trichogramma evanescens | reverse complement strand
AGGAGAAATTTTCCATTTTACCAAATATAATTTTTACTTATATTTTGGTAAATTTTAAAATTAAGTGATTTTAAGGTATATATAAGCCCTTAACCTAAGAGGATTTACCACCGTGTGTTTTTTCTGTCGCGCAAAGTGCGAGAAACAAAAAATAGCCAACGTCGCGCTCACATATATATTTCGAATTAACTCGCGAAGAAATCGTCCGTCAAGTTTGAAAGGTAAAAAATACTGAAAGTTGGTGCAGTATACGAGTTGGATAAGTTCCTCGCTGTTTTATCTCTCAACTCCATCTGAACGACGAATCGTTAAACCATCTCTCACCTTTTTTTAATCGAGCTACCTGTTCTTTCTCCGTTGAACATACGAACATTTGTTTTTACCCTTGTTGCGACAAATGATTTCGTAAGGGAGGGAAAAAACAATGCCGAGCGGCGCGTATAATATTTAATTGCAGCCGTGTGCGATCACTACTTACTAAGGTGCTCAAGGCCTCGCTCGTGCGCATATTACTGAAAACTCTTGGACGGCGCATAAATAAAACGAGTACTAGTTCGCGATAAAGAGAATGAGTTTATATACGTATAATATAAAGAGGTAATGGTGGAGAGTATTCGCCAGCTGCTGTTGTATATAGGTGTATGTGTGCAACTTGGCATTTCTCGCCGGCTAAGAAGAAAAAGCAAAGCACATCGCGATCCCCATATAATACAGGCACACGACGGTGTGTATATGGTCGTACATGAATATAGGTATACATACACTGCACTGTATATAGCGTGGCCGCACGGAGCAGTGGAGGGAGAGACGAGAAATACAGCAACGCGCCGCGACGAGAGAAGGAATGGGAAAGAGCGAGACGGAGAAAGAGAGAAAACTGTGTGGGCCGTTCGTTCGAGTAAGAGAGCCGGTCGTCGGCTCGATTCAGTCTCTATCTACGCTGCGCGACGTAAGCAGTGCTGCACACGACTACGACGCGTATTCGTACCGTTGAACGTTGTGCGAGTGTTGTTTTGAGTGTAGTTTTTTTTTTTTTTTGGCAAGCTCTGTGGAAGCCGCAGTGAACGTATACATGTTTAGTTAAGTGTGTGCGACAGATGAAATCAGTGCGCTCTGGTAGCAGCAGAAGCTCGACGCCGATTTGTCCCCGCTCAAAGTGATACCGATCTAAAGTGTGCTGTGCGCGCGCGGCCAACCGATTTTTCGACGCTCTTGTATATGCATAGTCGCTGTGCGCGGTAGTGGTTGAATAGCAGCACCAGCAGCAGACAGGTCTGCAAAAAAGATACGCTGAAAAGTTTCCTAGGAGCTTACTCTTCGAGCTTCGTGCCCGACCGGTTCCGATCGTCCTCCCGACGTAAAATAGTTTTACAGCTCCGGTTGCAGTGCAGCTTCAGCACATACATATAGTCTCTCTCTCTCTCTCGAGCGCAGTGCTACGCGATTTTTTGCTCGTAACCGCTGCTGCGCTCGTCATGCAACATTTTCGTCGTCGTCGCCTCTCTTTCTTGACGGGAAAGAAGTGAAAAGGGAAGAAGTCGAGTCGATTGAGTTAACTCGGCTGCACCTCGAGCTGCAGCTGAGTACCGAGGATCGAGGCACACTGGAAACCTCCGGCGCAGTGGAGCTTGCCGATCGCAGAAGCATGTGCCGCTCCGGACACACGCTGAGTCAGTGCCTCGGGGTGGCCGGCCTGCAAGAGGAGTGCGCCGCCGAGCCGACCTACGGATTCGGCGCCGAGCACTATCAGAACCATCTGCAGTACCAGCAGCACCAGCACCAGCTGCGCCAGGCCAAGCAGCAGAATCGCAGCACGCGACGATTCGCCCGCAGGCGGCGCACCTTCGCGGCCTTTACCGCCATCATGGGCAGGCTGGGTCGTGTCGGTCCCAGCAGCATCGCGCGGACTTCTTTGTTCAAAGTTCACTACAGAAAACTCGACGAGGATCACAGCCCGGTCAAGCATTCGAGGATCGGGGATCATCGTCATAATCATCATCATCATCATCATCCTCATCATCAGTTGGACGGCAAAACGGCTTATCATCGCTTGAAGATCATCACGCCGGTGCCGGCTTACATGACATCTTGCTGCAGGTGTGGACACACGCAGAAGCTAAAAGTAAGTCTGAATTAACGTCGTTTTTGCTCTCCTGCACCGATGTGGCAGATCAACGCGGACGGCAGTTTATAGCTTGATTCTCAAGCGTCGTGCCTTTATTTATATAAAATATAAATAACCTCGAATGGAAACATATCGCATGTCCATTGGGATAGTATATATTGACTTTCCAAGCCATCGTAGATGATATACACTCTACAGAATGATCATGTACGAGGCAATATCATATACCATGGGTACTTGACCACTTGAAAAGAGATCTCGAGATTTACAAGCTTACGCGCTAGCCCGAGAGCAATATAGGTATATAATATGTATAATACACACGCGTACACAAGCGCACGTGACCATCGAGTTTCTCGTCATAAAGCTAACTTACGAAATAAAAGTCGGGCGTCGTACAGACCGATCGATCCTCAACGCGTAGAGCTTTAAAATCCGATAAGCGCCGAGAAAGAGAGGGCAGAAGGACTACACAGAGCCGGAAGTCAACCGGTGTAACTATACATAACACACAATGCCAGTAAACTCTGTTCAGACTTGCACTTATGCACTCACCCGGGCTCTGTACGACTACACACAAGTACACAGTATGCATCTGTATCGGTACATTATAGCGTATATTCGAGCCGTATAGCAACAAGGCAAGTGTGCGTGAAAGCATTGCGAAAAAAACATCCGTTTTTCTTCATCATCCGACTCGCGCGAGAGCTCGAAACGCGAGGATGTTTTAAGTTACAGCAATCGGAGTGGCATCCTTTGTTGCTCGTTGCGCGCCTGCAGCGCTGATAGTAAATAAGACTGAAGAAAAAAAAAGAAGAGGAGCGAGCTATACGAGAAAACAGAAGGTGTTTCAATGCGGTCTCGCGTTACACGCCATGGGAGTCGGAACTGCACTACTGCGTGGCGCTCGAGCGAATATCAGAGCTTGTGCCGCGATAATTATTATTTTTCTCCGCGACTCTTGAACTGCTGCAGCTCTGCGCCGATTCTTGCGATCGTTAACTAAAACACGCGACTTGCATGCGGGGAGAATGACTTTTTGTCTTTTACGCAACGCACACGTAGCAGGTTGTGGAATATCGGTGGATCGGTGCGCTCGTATGCACCGCGGACTTTCGTATTTCGAGCCGAGCTGAAAATTTGTACCTACAGCGATTCATTATAAACGGTCGAAATTTTTTGCGCACGAACTCGAGGAGAATTGCGAGTTCTTCTACGAGAGATTGGCCAGGAGTTAAGCTTGCGCAGCTCACATTATTATATAGGCTTCATTACCATATCTCTCTGCATTTTCGCGTGCTATCTCTCTCTCTTTCTCTCTCGATTTTTCTCTCTTTTTTTCGGGCACGCGGAGTATTAGAAGTTTGCGGGCGCGCATAATTTTTCGAGCTTAATGTGCTGTTACTCTCTTCGTGTATTCGTGTGTTTGTATAATGTGTGTTTGTGTGTGTGAGCGGGCGCGCGCCGCCGAGTGCATGCACTGTATGTATAAGCAAAATTATATTATACATCGTAGCTACATATAACGCTAGAAGCCATAGACTTAGCGAGGTATATATAAGCAGCGGCGGCAGGAGGGGAGCGCGGAGGAATCAAGCCTCTCTCGGAGAGCGCACGACGATGGGAGAGGGGTAAAGCCGTGGGATCGGACGAGTTGCATTCCTCGCGCGTACTCCCTGCATACGAGTGTGCGCTTTGGCCATACATGTGTGTGTAGTTATATCTACCTACGTGTGCATGTGCGCCCGAGCTGCGAACGTGTGCGCGAGGAGGTACTTTCGCGAAAGGTAAGAGGATTGATGCTGTCTCTTTCTCTCTCTCTCTCTCTCTCTCTTTCTCTCTCTCCCTCTTTCTCTCGCCGGCCGCCTTATTTGCTGGCGGCCAGTTTTTGATCGTTTTCAAGAGAGTCGCTAGATTTGCTAAATCGTTGTAATTCAGGTTCGCAAAATGGATACGTAATCTTCATTGCGATTTTCTTTTTTTCACAAAACCGTCCATATTAACTGGAAGATGCCTGTGCGATCGTAGAAACTTCCCTACCACGCTAGAAGTTACGTAGTTGCGTTCGATGAACTATAGGATCGCGACTTGGAGATTAAACGCGAATTACACGAGGTTCGGCTATACGCCATGGCCTCCCATCGTCGCGTGCAATATCTAATAATGATTAACCGCAGAGCGCGAGAGAGATGCTGCACGCACATATTAAATATCGACTATAATCCGATAATCCATTTCTCGGCCAGTTGTGGAAGAAAAAAAAATTAAAAAACTCAACGAAAAAGAACTCGATCGCAGCTCGTGCGCGGAATACTTTGCACGCGCATGTTGTATAGGAAAATGACGTACTGAAAAAAAAGCGAAAACAAAAATTTAATGCGAAGAGCGCAGAAGCAGAAGCAACGGCAACGTGTATCGAAAGGCTTAAATTACAGAGGCCGAGCAGCTGCTGCTGTTGCCGATCGTGACCCCCTGTGGGCGCAACAACAACCCGAGAAAAGCTTAAGGTCGTGAGATTCTTATTCCGTGGAATTTCGCAGAAAGGCAGCATGAGCTACCTTTACATTTAGGGCTTCGATGAACTTGTGCCTCGCGCGCTGCTGCTGTAATTGTCGAGAGCTGTTGCTGCTGCTGTTTCTGATGGTGCTGCTTGGCTTTATAAACATCGATACAAAAAAGGCTTAGACGTGTACAGTGCAGCACGTAAATATGGAATGTTATGCACGTGCGCGCGCCGCGCGTGCGGGAGTTCGCGTGAGCCCATGATTATATGGATCCTTCAGGCAGCTATATCTCTTAGAGACTCGATGCATCGCGGCTCTCGTGCACTGCATCCGCGCGCACTGCATCGATTCGATTTTCTCACACGAACGGCTCGACGAAGGAAAATTAATGATTCGAATTTTTTTTCCTTCGATATTTTTTACTTTTCAATAAGAGCTATATACCTACGGGGCCAAGCAGATTATATTTCACTTGATCGACAGGATCGATACGGTGTACCATATAGGCGGTCCAATGCTAGAAACGAAAATATGTGCCTTTTCATGAGGCCCTGCCACTGGCTCGAACAATCGCAGCTCGAGCAAGCTGCCAAATCAAATTACATTAATCTGACTCCAAACGTTAATCATTTCTTTTTTCCATTGATAAAAATTACCTAGCAAGCAGAATACGAAATTGTAGTAGCGCAGTAGCAACAGCAGCAGCTGGCGCTATTAGCTTAAATATGAGCTATAGCAATCTCCTGAGTGCACCTATAATTCTTTGTTCTCACGTCTCGCCATAAGATCCTGGCACATCGTATACGTCATAATATAAATATATAAGAAAGTCAAGGATGAAAAATTGCCTTTTATCTCTATCCTAACATTCTCGCTTGGGTTTCTAAAATTTAAATTTCACCACGATTGCGGCTGCATGGGTCAGCAAAAATCATTATGTTGACTGGCCAAGCTTATGGTATTAATCGAAAAGTGGCCAGCGGTATTTGAACAAAGATAAAATAAAAAGTTTTCAGTCAAGAGTTGTGTAGGCAAGGGCAGCTGTTTAAACGAACCTATTACGCAGCTTTTTAACGCGCTCGCGAGCACGAGCCACCGCTGCGATTATATTATTATATACACATACGGAGCAGTAAACACCTTTTGCTAAGTGTTTTATCGCAGATACAGGCAGAGACAGTATACAATAGGCCTGCAGCGTGCACTGCAGTGAGCAGTAGGTGTATATCTTATCACACCTGAATGCGATGCATCGCCGTACGGAAACAAAAGACACATTCTCACATATACGCGCGCACACACACACACACACACTCGGTATGTAAGTACGTATACAATTTACAGCAAAGAGTGATTAAGAGATTAGTTTGGATGAATCGCAGCTGAGGCCTATATGTGTATACACATTCGCAGAGATCTGAAGCAGTGGAGTGCGGAACAGACATTCGGAGGATTTAACCGTAACTCCGGGGGAGAGATACCGAGAGCAAAAGAGAGAGACAGAGAGTAAAGTTGCACTTTGGTACCGCAAGGATTTTCGAGGTCTTTGCACAGTCAGCCGTACAAGCTGTATAAGGACCGTATGTGTGTGTGCGTGTGTATAAAGCGCGTTAAGTGCAGCCTGCGTGCGCGTGTACCTCCAAAATCTGCGGATAAACGCGGCTAATATGGCCAGCTTGCGAGCGAATTTTTTATTCCTCTCCATTCGCACGAAGAACATTTCTAGTCTCTTTATTGAAAATGTCGAGTGTAGAGACCATCGACGTCGTTCCGCGCGTGTATATAAAAGCCCTACTGGGATGAAAACGTGAGAGTACTGGCTATTAAGCGAGTCTCGAGCTGGAGCTGCATGAAATCGTTGTCATCCCAGAACCTCCGTTAAAGATGCCGTGCGGCCGCACGATCCGATATTGAACGGTAATAATTTGTTGACTCTAAAAAAAAAAGAATCGAATATTATGAAAATAAAAACGAGGGAAAAGCGATCTGGGAGCTCAACATTTACGTGTCAGTTGTTATATTTCGCCGGGTCATCGCGCGTTGATGTTGTATAGCGTTGCTGCCCCAATAATCAACGAGAGAAATGATTTTTTACTTTGCATATACACGCGCGCATCGATTCACCGGCGTGTATAATACACAGTAATGATTTATTGATGAAACAGCAGAACCCAGGAGTGCGCCCAGCAGTTGGACGGCTACAGCCAGCTCACGGTTCGTCGAATAAATTCATTTATTTGAAAAGCTATGGTAACGATCTCGCTTAATTAAATTGCCTCCACGAGGGCCACTGCAGGAGCGCAGGCAGCAGCAGCACTTCAGTACACACACACACATACACGCGAGCGATGGCGAGGTAGGTCGTGCGCGAACGAGCCGTAGCCTACAAAACGCAAATAATATATTAACAATTATTTTCCCCCAAAAAGTACGTCCAGCTCTGCTGCGAATTCGCCGGTTCTCGATGCCGCACGAATAACCATTACGAGTCGAATATCATTGCAGGAAAGGTTGGCAGCGGCGGTCTCGCGCGCGGCGTTATGCACGCGCGATATATCGCTAACGATTCGTGTTTTATGCTCATGCGCGCGCTAGATTGTGGCCAGAAATCCGTTAGGTATTTTTCATTATATGCGTATATGTACGCCAAAGAATGCATTGCCTCGATGATATTTCAAAAATCAAAGAGAATGAAAATTGCTGCATCGGCGCTAAGAGGCAAATGAATCTCGATCGGAATCTCAACATCTGCTGGCGTCGAGATTTCGTAGAATATAATAATATATATAATGTAAAACTTGGGCGAGGCCGCGCATATGTTCCGCACGGCGATCAGTACATAATAATTACATATAAATTATTGTCCGAATAATCGCGTCGTCATGCTTATGTGCGCCTCGCAAAAGTCTCTGTACTTCAAAGGAGCAAAGCGGAAAAACTCACTTAACTTCATAAACGATCTCGTGTGTGTGTCATACGTCGTACGCAGCACATGCGTCTACGTTATTGTGTGCGACGATCGCTAAATTGGGTAGTATACGTACGGCTACTCCACCCTCGACACGCGCCCTTATTCCCCCTGTAGTAGATGCGATATGTGTCCGGAGAACCAATGTCAGCATCCGTTCGTGTTTTTCGATCTGCGCTGCGTTAAAATCTCAGCTTCTGCGTATACGCGTGTCTGCGGTACGGCAGGATGCAAAAGAGGACCGAGTGCGGGAGGTGCCGAGAAACAGAGGTTGCGCAGAGACAGAGAGAAAGCGAGAAAGAGAAAGAAAGGGGGAGGATAACCCAATTTCCTAACTAAGCCGTAAACCTCGCTAAGTCGTTTAGCGCTCGCGAAAAGCCATCGTTGTCGCCGCAGACGTTTCCGATTTACTCCAACTATACGTACATCGCGCAGTTCGCGTATCTATCTGTATACATATAGCTAAGCTCGTGAATTAGCTCGGTGTACAGACAGCCAGCCCGGCAGGTGCGCAATTGTCAATTGGAAACTCTCCGAGTAGGGCTTGAATAGATAGACGAAATAACATTTTTCTCGTTCGCCGTCGTGACTCGTCCGCCCAGTAGCTCGTCATTTCGCAATCATTCATTCTTTCGTGCGATGATCGAGACAAGAATTTTGCGCGACCGTCGCGAATACGCATGACCCTGCGCGCGAACGCAACGTAGACAGAGTCATAAAACACGTTCGAGTTTTCTCGCTCTCCCTCTCTTTCTGCTACACGCTTCGATAGAACGAGAAGCGGTGTGTATTATGTATAGGTATCGGCGCGCGAATATATGTATGTATGCTGCGTTCTCGCCACGCACGGTCGGGATTTCGGATAATAAATAATACATCAGCTAGGAATTCACGCGTGTATTATCTATGAGCTCTCTCTCTCGCTGCCACGCTACGAGCCGCTGTATTCCGAAACTCATAAATACCAAAATCCCTTTTCCTTTCGCTAGAATAAACATAAAGCTCCTAGTGTAATATCTGTATCAAAAATATATCGTAGTGCCATGCGTGGTGACTATACCACATATATATAAGGTATCGGCGATCGTAGACAAGCGAATATACGTCGTTCGATTAAGCACACGCGCTGAGAGCAAGAGAGAATATTTATACATATACCCCGAGCCATCCCTGCGCGAGCACGTGAGTATACATAATGTGCGTACCTATATGCACTCGCAGCACAATACGCACACCTTCGAGACGATGCCACGCACATTCGCTTTGGCTTTATGAAATGCGGCATAATACGAAGCTCATACATGTGCGCGCAGCAGAAGCTTTGGGCCTCAACGACTGCGCGTAGAAAAAAGACTGACTTAATCGGCTATCGAATTGAAGCAGTAAGGCATAATAATACCTGTCCCGGTCCCCTCACGCGCAGCTAGCTCTTAGATTCGTCTTCTTTGGTTTCTTTCACGCGCGCGTAGCCTAGCGCTGTACATTATAATGCAATATCATTCGACAAAGCTGCAGCTTGGTCTAGCTTTGCAGCTAGACTTCTGTCCCATTGTCGAGTAATGCGGGAAAAAAGTATAGACTCGGTTGGACGAAAACTGCTTGACGAGCCGCAATTTACGACACCTGGTCTCTGCTCTTTCTTTTCCTCCCCTACCTTCTTCTTCATGCACAGTTCATGTGTACTCTCGAGTGCCTTTTCAAGTAGTATTTTTCTTTACCTTTTTGCACTGCAATGCCTACATTGACAGACTAGAGTCTATTATAATCCGACAAGATGTCTCTTGCACGCACATAGCATTCAAGTACGTTGGCTCAATGCCGAGAAACATAATACACGCACATCTTGTGTGTGTTGTATTCAAGTGGACAACATTAGAAATCGATGAATGTTCGATTATTTTTCAATACAATAATATTTTTTTTCAAACCAATTGTCCATAGTTCTATAAATTATCTCGATTGTTTTGCCTGCGTGAGCCGTTGAATTTATCCTGGAAGCAAAGTGTCCTTTTAATATATATTTAATAAGGTAAAAAAGCAAATATTTTTACGATTACTTAACGGCTCTGTGCTGAAAAAATATAGTAACTTACTCGATGGGCGATACCAACGGATCTGCGCAAGCTAAAAAACATTGTTGCCTAATAATAATAGAAAAAAAATTCGCTAGAGAGCTGTAAAAAAGCGTCGCCAATGTCTCCTTTCACTTTCCAATGGGCTCTGCTACCGCATATTTGCCACTCGTGTATATTATGCTGTGTATACATTTCGAGCACCTTGAAGCTATCTGCCGCCGTTGCTCTATGAGTGTATATAATAAACGTGGACAGGATAAAAAAATACCGTAAAGGTCCACACGAGCGCAAGAAAATAATTGGGCATATATACTCGGCACTAGAATATAATGTAGACTGCCACTATTGTGCGCTAGCTGCGATGGGTCGCTTTTTTCTTTTTCTACGAATGCGACGACGCTCCCGACTGCGAAGTCCCAATATATAATATACACTCGTGCATGCAACATGTATATTATTTACTTCTTTTTTTTTTTTCGTCTGCCCGTATCTTTGCACTCAAAAATGCGTTTATACGTGTACAATTGCAGGGGACTGTTGACTCGTTTTTGTCGAAATTTTCCGTCGAGGGGTTGCATTCATGCCAAGGATACTTTCTTAAATTGGTAAACTATAAACCCAAGGGGAACACAGCACGCAGGAGCACTGCGTGCCCGCATGCGCGCGTTTCTGCTATATATATAATAAATATAATAGCTATGGGCTCTCTTGCTTGGACGACTCGATTCTAGTAAATCGGCGTATACAAAGTAAAAATGCCCTCTTGTCGGTAAGAGTTTGATGAAGTGCAATGTCCAATGTACTATACTCGTGTGCGCACATCGGGAACGTTAATGACTTATGAAGTGAGTTTTTATTGAAATATTTTCATGCCAGGCATCACGAGAGAAGAAACGGTTCGTTTAGAACGCATTGCACGCTGATTCTTGCTGCGCGCATTTGTACGTATAGCTCAAAAATGCAGAATGTCGAGTTACACGAAATATCGTCTTTTTGTAAACAGTCCGATTTTACCTCGATCGATCAAATGCCAGGGGCGCATTACGCTGGGCGTTATATATAATAAGTAAGCTCTTATCTCTGCAATGTTTTTGATTTACATGCTGAGTGCAAATAAACAGCGACACTGAACTGGATACGTATGCCGATAAACGAACGTTTAAAGTATTATTCCAATTAGACTCGGTGGTAATTGGCTGCATTCGCAGCGGCCGACTAGTAACTCGTGATCCATTCTCGTACAGCTAGTATTCGATTTTAATAAAAAGCTTTAAAAAAATGTCGGTTCATTTACGCGCAAAATTCAAAAGAAAAATATGAATCTCGAATCACATCAATATCCTGTTTAAGTTGCACGCGAAAAAAAGGCGCATAAGTTTATGTATAAGCACCAATTAAGCCTCATCGTCGTAAGCACATACACGTAAGTGTGAATTCTCTTAAAGTAAGCCGCATAATTAATAAGTAGACTAAAAGCATTACAAAATGACGACGATAGTTGAAACGCGTACAGGCACATACGTTCATACTTGCTATATACCTGCTACATACGATGAAAAAGAAAAGAATCATAAAAGAACAGGGCACGATTATCGCGGTATAGTATGCTCGTAATATACGCGCACGCACGTACGTACTGTACGTATATATGGGCTAAGCCATAGTTAGGGTGATGGTCAAAAAATTTTTTTTTCTCAAATTATGTACTTTTGAAGAGTACATTGAAAAGTGAAAATCCTGAAAGTTTCAGCCCTCTAGGTCCAACCCTATTGAATTTTCAGGGCCTCAAAGTTGGATTTTCATGTTTTGAGGATATTCTGCTTGCAATTCTGATTTTCTGGGGTTAACATGTAAAAATTGNTGAATCATAGTTTTTAATGTAAAATTTGATGTAGAATTCAAATTTGTACTTAAAAATCATATATACAACTTCTAAACCCATAAAAATGATATTTTCATGCGTTAATCATGTCAATGCCAAAAAATAAATGTGTT
>CACVKI010145246.1:0-30339 GCA_902732785.1 Trichogramma evanescens | reverse complement strand
AGTTTAAAACTCGTAATTATTAGATGAAAACAGCCGAATTTTTTATATTGCTTGTCATTTATTATTGAAGATATGAAGCAATAATTTTTTTTGCAAAAATTAAATGATTGACATGTATAGAATATACTATATAAATTTTAGTTATGTGAAATATCTCGAACTATGCCAAATGAACGTGCGCCGCATTAGGCGCTGCGCCATAATAGGCGCTTCTCCCCTATGCACGACGATACAAAATAAAGTCGCTCACGAGTGTTCGAAAACAACATCGAAATTGTGGTCACGTGTTCTTTGATGGGTGCACCAATGTTTTTCTTACGTATTTTGAGCTGCTGAAACCGAATTTCTATGGTGCATATCGCTAAAATTGGTCATAAAAAAGTTATAAACAAATAATTATGCAATGACTATAAAATTGAATTTTTTGCTCCAAAAACATTACTATTAGCATTTTTGGGTTATTTTAAACAAAAAAGTACTCTTATCATTTATTCGTAAACTCAATGGTTTACGAGAAAAAAGCGATTCAAATTTGAAAAAAATGCCGCAATTATCCATGTGGTCTCCCAGTGCCGCTCCGAGTGGCATTATTTAGTCGAATCGCTAAATTTTTAACTCGCTGTAAAAGTACCTAAATTGATTTTAGCGAGATATAGCGAGAGAAATAAGAAAAAACGTGGTTTTTCATGGGTATTGTATAGTTATTTGTTTATAACATTTTTATGACCAATTTTAGCGACATGCACCATAGAAATTCGGTTTCAGCGGTCCTAAATACATAAGAAAAACTTTGGTGCGCCCATCAAACAAGACGTGGCCACGGTGGACCCACTGTCCCCTAGACTACCATAAAAATTCGGATTTATTCAAGTTATCCATTAGCTGAGGCATACGTGAGAAATATCCACACTCGCGACATCAGAAATAAGGTTCAACCAGTCATCGAATATGCTGTTGATATTAGTAAAATACAAAAAAAAGTATAACTCTACTCTTGAAAAAATGACGACTCGATCGTGCCGTCGAAGTAACAGTTTCATCATTGTAAATCAAGTGCAATTTTCATTGAACTCCCGAAAACGCGATCCTGTACGAGTATGGCTTTTACACGCCAAAAGGTAGCAGTTTTTAATGTATAATAAATCCTGCGTTCTTTTGAAAATGTCTGTCCTGCACGACTACATATAAGAATGCTACTGCGGTTGCTGCTATGTGTATCCTCAAAGGATATAGGTACAAGCAGTATAGTAGCACACACGTCGTGCTCCACTCTGCGGACGAGTTGCGCTTCAGCTGCTCTTTATCCACTATCTCTGTCTCTCTCTCTCTATTTACTCTGCTCTGACTCAGCGCCATTGCGGCTAGCCTGTACCTCCTTCGCAATCCCCGGCCGACTGTTACATATGTGTACGTACGCGAGATGTGCGTGTGCACTTAGTATCCGTATATAGCTAAGTTATATACGTACAACTTTATACTTTTAGATCCTTGAGATCCCTTTGCGTCATGTGTATATCAAACCTACGACTGTCTGCGTGCATTTTATCGTCCATGACGACGCGCGAAAAACAAAAAAAAACCCGCCAAGATAACGCAACGGCTCTGTCTATAGTCGTCGTCGTCGTCGATCGCATCGTCCTGTGCTCACCGAAACCTTTTTTTATAAATACATACTGTACTATTCCTCAAGGCAAGGTCAGGATCGTGTGCATGCGTGCCACATGGTATATGCACACTAAAAATTCCCTCTCTCCCTCCGCTTGCGATAATAAGCACTGTAGTCAGTGCACACTACTCGAAGGGAAAAACGATTGACCTTTTTATTATTATGCTACACGCACGCGCAGGAGTGTATATAGAGAGAGAGCAAAAAAATAACATGGCATTCAAAGAGGAGAAAATCACTGGCCTATTAGCGCGCGCAGAGAAAGCAAAAGCTCGCGTGCCGCCTGCAGCTAAGCTGTATACCGTTTGTCCGTATGTGCGGAGGCATTTTTTTTTTATAATGCTAATGTGTGTGTATATAGTGCAGCACGTTGGAACGAAAGAAATGCGAGCGCCGAGTAAACGAATTCAAAGTTATTTCTCGTCGTTGCTGTTGTTTTTTCCCTATAAACTCAGTTATTATACTCTTTTTGCTTATTTGCTAAACATCACCCGCTTCGTAGCGCGATTAGAGAGAGAAGATTGTTGCATCCTTGGCTGGTTTACACACGCGTGTGTGCACAAACACTCCTCTATACGTATATGAGAAAGCAAACTTACAGGGTTAAGATGAAAAAAAAAAGCTTGGCTCAGCTCGAGACGAAGAAGAAAGGAGAGGATGAGAAACGTGCATCGTTCGCGACAATGCAGATGGAAGCAAAAAAATAAAACCGGGCCTCCGATATGATACGGAAACGGATTGCTGCTGCTGCTGTGTCCACGCCTTTGTGTGTACGACGATGCACGAAATGTCATACTGCTACTGCTACTGCTAGATCTTATCTTGGCTTTGGGGCGAGGGAAGAGGAAAAATTTCGAGAATCGCGCGCGGAATAAGAAGCGTATTCTCGGCACGCGAGCCATGTGTGCTGTACTACTTACTACTTTATATACAAAAGAGTGAAAAATTGCGACTTCTTCGCTGCAAAGGGTGGGCGGGGGGGTCGCGGGTTAAAGAATGCAATGTATACGTGGGCTTGGTTGTATCGCGAAATCTGGGATAAGCGCCAAAATTGAAAGGATCCGAACCAAGTGTACGAAATTCAAATTTTTCTTTTCAAGATTATAATTATATATTTTTTCTTCCCACTGGATAACGGATTTTATTTTACGCTCGACGCGCGATATTGCCGCACAAAGAGCCGCGGAGAGTCACACGCGAGGTATTCGAGCGATGCCTCGACAGCCCGACTCGACCGACGGCAAAGTGAAAATGTCGGTGCACGCATACACACGCGCGAACGCGAGCTTTCGTTATTAAAAGTTAAAAAGGGGTCTGCCGGAGCTCTCTGTGCATACCATATACACGACGCGAGAAACATGCGGCAACTGCTGCTGCTTTATGCGCGCCTCGCGCTTGGACGACGAAAAAGCTTTTTTCTCGCGCTGCTGCTGCTACTGGTTGGTATAATATAGCACGAGTCGTGTCGAGCTCGAGCGACGTAGAGATGCATAAAAGAGAATAAGAAAAGTCGCGTATTATAATGTATCCGACTCTCCGCGTGTTGGCTGCAGCTCTTTAAACGCAAATTTCGAGGCACAAGGCTTTTTTAGATGCGTGTGAGACGGAAAGAAAAAAGGAAAGGATCAAGATTTAAGTGCAGAATTTTTATGGCAACGATGACGATAAAAAATAATTTTTTTAATTGCAAGTCAAAGGAAATTGATAAATTCAATTGTAAGGCATGATAATTAAAAAAAGAGTAAAAAATTAAACCAAAAAGGAAATCGACCTTGAAATTGCATTTTGAGTGCCCAAAGATACTAGAGAATCATATAATAAGAAGTTGTAATCTACCATAAGAAGTCGTTTTCTTTTTTGGTTTTAAATTTTGTTCTCATGCAGCTGCATAATAATTTTTAATTTATTGATTTAAATGACATGAAAAATTTGCATCATTTTAATAATTCCTACAGAAGAACATGGAAATATGCTTCGATGAAAATCATGAGCTTTGTTCTGCAGTTGCCAAGACAATATGATATAAATCTTGATTCACAAGCATCTCGATAATTTTTTCACAGCAGAGAATCGGTAGCTGATGACACGTCAGCTCGATGAAAGATTCCAGTGACCAAGGCTGCAAAAATCTTCTCAACATTATTTTACACATCTTCGCAATACACTCAAAACGAAACCTGCAGATTCTATAATAAGGATATATAATAGGATATAATAAGGATATAATAAGGATATAATAAGGATATGGCAATCCGTGTATGTGAGTCGTTTCGCCGCCTTTTCAGGCCGTAAGCGGATGAAATCGTACAGTGACAGAATCGGACTAATCATTGCCGCTTTCGCTTTGCTCTCGAAATCTTCGTCGTCGAGCAAACATTTTTCAAAATGCACCGACACCTGAAACAATCTGAGATTGCTGAGAAATTTCATAATTATTAGAGCGTCACTTTGGTCCAGTTGGTAGCCTCTGTTTTCTAAGCGCTCGACGGCTGCCAGAGCATGGGACGCTAGATATAATTTTGTATCATCTAACATACGTTCAAAATTACACGCTGTAACTCTCCCAGCAAAGTAACTCTCAGTGGGAAAAACGAAGTTAGACAGATCAGCGCCACGATCCAAGAGTAGATCGACTGCATCCGGCATGAGATTCGCCACAGCCCATTGAAGCGGTGACCGGCCCAACTCGTCCCGGGCATCGACTAGTACCGTCTTCTGGATGTCGTCGTTGACCTCAAAGAAAAATTTTATCAAGCCATCGTCGTGTCCGCTTTTGCAAATAGTATGCATGCGTGCGTGCGTGCGTTACGCGGACTTTACGTGGTCAAAAAGTCTATATGTAGACCGAGCCACGCGTGTATGTAGAGGCAGCCTATACGATTGTAACGTCGGTTGCGGACCGAGCAACTCGCACAGACTCGCACGTAACACGAGCGCGAGCGAGGCACAGATCAAAGCACGACGCTACAGCATAACCGTCGCAAAGAACTGCACGGGCATATTTAAAGTTAGCGTTTAAAGTCGACGAATAAATTACAACATTTTGAAAGGATATTTAACATCGTTTGCTCTTTTCGAATAAATAATTTAAAAAAAGAATAAGAAGAAAAGTAATATATGATGTATCCGACTCAGCAGCTCTTGAAACGCAAATTTCGAGGCACAAGGCTCTTTTGGACGAGTGTGAGGGAGGAGAAAAAGAGGAAAGGATCAAGATTCAAGTGCAGAATTTTTATCGCAATGATGACGAGAATAAATAAAAAATAAAATTAAAACAAACTAAAAAGTTTCAAGTTCAAGAAAATGAATGTAGCTGCTTATTTATTTTAAATGTATTTATTTGAATCATATAAAGTCTGCAATATGGAAGAACATTAGAATTTTAGAAAAATACAAAAATAAACTCATCGCCATTACGAGCTTTGAATCGTAGTTGCCAAGCAAATATGATATAAATTTTTGTTAGATAGCTGCTCGATGATCATTCGACAGCAGAGAATCGGCAGCCGATACTGCGTCAGCTCCGAGAATGACTCCAGTGCCCAACGTCGGAAAAATCCTCTCGACATCATCTCGCAGAGATGCACAGCGCAAACCTGCCAATGCCTTTTGGAGAACTTTATTGATTGATGCGAGCGCCCAAACTCGTAAAAGTCCTGATATGATAGTAATTTTCTCGCTTTTTCGGGTCGTAACTGGATCAGGTCGTTGAGCGACAAATTCGGTTTTATCATTTCCTTTTTCGCGTCAATTGCAAACAGCTCGTGTTCGTACCAACGTTGTTCGAGATTCGGAGATTTCTCGAACAGTCTGTTTTTATCGAAAAAGTTCATGATCGTTATGGCCCCGCTTCGGTCCAAGTCGTATCCTCTTATTTCTAGGTTCTCGATGACGATCAGAGCGCGAGATGCTGAAGTCAAATTAAAACAAGACTCATCTGTATGGAACCAGGCAAAATTTGTCAAGACAATGTGATTCGAAGGCGGGAAAACGAAGCTGGACAGATCTGCGCCACGATCCAATAGTAAATCGACCGCATCCGGTAAGAAATAAGCCACCGCCAATTGCAGTGGTGTCCGGCCCGATTCGTCCACGGCATTGACCTGCACCTGTAGATGTCTCTCGTCGCATATCTTGAAGAATAGCTCCGCCAATAAGTCACCGCTGTGGACTTTCTGACAAATGACGTGCAGCGGAGTCAATCCATTCGCGTTAGCCACGTTCGGATCGGCGCCTTTTCTCAGTAACAATTCGGTCATGCTTGCTTGGCCATTAAACAATGCCTCATGCAATGGTGCGTCACCCCTACTGTCCCGAGCGTCGACCTGCACCGACATATGATTTTCGTTACTGATCTCGAATAACATCTTCGCCCATTGGCTATCGTCGTCGTTTCCGTCGTACCATCTGTTGCAAATAAGATGCAAAGGTGTCAATCCATTCGCGTTAGCCACGTTCGGATCGGCGCCTCTTCTCAGCAGTATCTCAAATAACTTCTTCCGTCTGCCCCGTACAGTCCAGAGTAGTGGTGTCCAGCCCGAGTGGCTCTGGACGTCGACCTGCACCGGCCGATCGACTTCGTCGCTGACCTCAAATAAAATCTTTGCCAAGTCGTCATCGTCGCCGGATCCCATGCAGATCAAGTGCAGAGGAAAGCATCCCTCCTCGTTGGCCAAACTCGGATTTGCTCCGTTTCTCAGCAGCAATGCGGCCAATTCTTTTTTGTTCCTCTTCAAAGCTACGTGTAACGGCGTATTGCCCGAATCATGACCGACATCGACTCGCACCGGTAGATATTTGTCATGCGTCATTTCGAATATTATCCTTGCCACGTCTTCGGGGATATCTTGCATGGAAATAATTTGCAGAAGGGTCAATCCTTCTTTGTTAACCAGATTTGGATTGGCGCCATTTCTCAGCAGCAATTCGATAATGGCTTTGTGGCGGTATTTCAGAGCCAAATGCAGCGGTGGATCGACTGAACTCGCGTTCGATTCTCGAGGGAGGCAGTTGGGATCCTGCCCGAGTTCAAGAAATTTCTTGACAACATCGTACAAGCCATTTTCACAGGCTATGTGAAAATGTGAGACGCCCAACTCGTCGATGTAATTCACATCGAACCTATTGTATATTTCAAAAAATTGGCCAACGAGTTTTAGGTTATGCTTTAGTCTAGCCGCCCAATGCACCGGTGTCGTGCGACGCGACAATGGTTTACCGGTAATTTCATCGATCTCGGGCTTGTCCTTGTAGCCGGTTCTGATCACAAAGTCGACGAATCGTTCAGTTTCTCGACCGTGATAGCTGATAACGCTAGTTGCGCACACGTAGAGTAACTGATCAACCTCTTCCCTTCCAAAAGTATCACGAAGATCAGGAAGTTGGTCCTTCCAATCGCAAATCAGTTCCTCCAGTTCACGGATAAATTCTTGGCGTTCTCGTTCGATCTTTTCATTGACCTTTTCGCGCATACTTCTCAATTTCACTAGTTTATCTTGGTTATGTCCAACCGGGACGTCATTTTTATCGGATATGTGTTTGGACGTAGACATCGTTGACTCGCACACACATACAAAACGGTTTGATAATTGAAATATTTTTACTTTTAATAAATATAACCGTAGCACACTCGACGCGATCTTTCTTTGTGTAAGAGATACACGAGCAACAACACGACTAACGAGTGGCGTGGTCAGTTCTCGACTAAACAACTGACACGCGGGGCGCGAGAATTCGCAGTAATACGCATTACGCACAACGCCAGCAAGGCTAAGCGATCGAGAGAGAGAGAGAGAGAGAGAGACACATATAACACACAAAGAAAGATATACTGACACTGTATGCCGGTGACGTCAGTTGGGTCGAGCAACTGGCACTAACTCGCACAGATTCTCGCCTATACATACACGACGCTAGCATAAACGTTGCAATTTAAGAGCTGCATAGAAATTTATCAACTATATAATACTTGCGTAATATAATATTGAAAAGGGCATTTTAGACATCGTTCGATCCTTACCAATAAATAATTTTAAAAAGAACTCTTCGTTCGACGAACCCTCAACACGTTCGAAACCGTCGAATTCTCGTCCGAATGCAATGACACGCGCAGTACCAGCGTCGTCGCTCGCGGGCCCGATGAGCAGCGAGGAGACCGGACGCGTACAGCACACGGCCGAGGGTGTATTTATAAATTTTCGCTTCGATCCTCGTATGTTGGCAATTTTATTGTAATATAGTCATCGGTCTCGCGTGCGCGTCTGAATATATCGTTACACGAATCAGTTAATGTTTACAAAATAAGACGTGTGCGTATATCGTCGCGAGCGCAGATACTTCGAAATTAATCCAGTGCGATCTGAAATCCCGTACCGATCGGTCGGTCTGAATCGAAAAAAAAAAAAAAACAATTGTGTATATACCCGTCTACCTCTCGCCGACACACACACAGAAACCATGTCTCGAGACTTCCTATTCCCGGAAAATGCACTCGAGGTCCTGGTGAGAAACGAACTGGAAGGCTCCAACGACGACCACGAAGAGCTCGCCATCCAAATAATCGAGCAGTCGCACTCCAAGGAGAGCTCCAATCCTCTGCTCGAGTGTCGTCGCCTCGTGGTCACTTATCGGACCAGCGACGACCCGCGTCACGATCGGACGCTCGACGTGTGCTACGTGATTCGACCCGAGGAGGACGACGAGAACATCCCCCCGGAGGCGGGCCGCCTGAAGCTGAGACGGTTCTACGACAACGAGCTCAACTTCTATTCGGACGTCATGCCGAGTCTGCGGCCCCACGTCGCGCCGCCGGGCTTCTGTCCCGAGCTCCTGATGCACGATCGCGACGATTCCTTGATGATTTTCGAGAATCCCGAGCGACGCGGCTTCCGTCGCGTGGTCAAGCAGACGTGGTCGACGAGCAAGATCCACGCGATCGCCAAGACGATGGCGCGCTTTCAGGCCGCGGCTTGGCTGGCCGATCGGGCGCGAGGCAGCGGCAGGCCCCTGCACGAGGACCATCCCTGGCTGCGCGCCAGGAGCAGCGGCAATGAGGAGGCGGCGGCCGAGATACGAGGCATGGACCGCCAGATCGGCTTCATCGAGAGGATAGCTCGGGACGAGCTGCGCCAGAGCGCCAAATGGATCAGGCGGGTGATAACGGACGGTTATCGGCTGGTGCGCGACTGGCGGGACGCCGACGGACGGCTGAAGATGACCCTGGCCCACGGCCGGACCTGGTGCAGCGAGATCCTGTTCAGAGTCGGCTTGGAGCCCGTCGCCTGGTTCAGGGATTGGAACATGGTGCGCTACGCGCCCCTCACCCTCGACCTCGTGCAATTCGTCTACCTGAGTTGCGATCGGAACACTCGACTGTACGGCCTGAACCAGATACTCACGGCCTATCACGAGGAGCTGGTGCGATGCCTGAGCCAAGGTGGCGTCCCGCAAGAGGATCTGCCGAGTCGCGAGGCCATCCGCGAGGAATTCGAGGAGCTCGGGCTAGCCGGACTGCACTACGCCGCGCGCTACCTGCCCACGACGGCGATCGGTTTCGAGACGCTGCTGAGGCAGCAGCAGTCCGCAGACAACGATGCGCAGGAGCTGCTGAAAAAGTTGAACAGGCTGCGAGCGGCCGATCACGCGGAGCTGCTGGAGCACTACAGGCGCGACGAGGAGTACCAGGGCAGAATAAACGAGCTCGTGATGGAGATCGTCAGATACGGCGAGGAGAATCACGAGGCGAGAGAGAGGGAGGAACGAAGCAATTGGGGTTTTTTTAAGAGACTAGGTGTGTGGGTAGAGGACACAGTTTTACCTCTTCGACGTTGATGTTTTGTAAATTGTGATTGTATATAAATGTATAAGTGTGTATTTCTTGGATCGTTCAATCTTGTGAAAGATTATTCATTTTATAAAACTCGACGTACATTATTATTATCATTATATTCGACCCGTATTATACGCACTTACGAGAGAAAGTAAATAAACAAATGGAACAATAATTAATGTATTGTTCGCCCAACATGAAAATTATCTTCTTGTCTCTCTTTCTAATATGAACAATTTATGGACTTTTATCAGACCGAAAGAAAATAATGCTGATACATTTTACGAATGAAATTAATAGGAATTGAGTTATCACGAAAAATTGATTAATAAAATATTTTCTTTAATCAGAATTATATAAAAAAACATACACCGAAAAATCTCTACACTTGTAATCGTATCGTGTAAATACATAAACTCGCACATGAACACGCCCATACATGATAACCTAAAGTCGGGAATCGAAGAAAAGAAAATAACAACGTTAGCTCGTTAATCCAGTGCTTAAAAATAATGAAACTATAAACAAACAAAAAATTTTGAATCCAAGAAGACTCATGTAGCTGCTTATTATTATAAAAAATTTTCAATACCAAGTAACTTCAGAAAAAAAAAAAAACAACAGCGAATACGCTCAACGCCATTACACGTTTTGAATCGTAGCCGCCAAGCAAACGTTATACAGATCTCGATTCGTGAGCTGCTTCAAGATCCTCTCGCAGCAGAGGATCGGCAGCTCGTGGCGCGTCAGCTCGACGAAAAAGTCCAGCGTCTTCTCGCGGAAGAATCTCCTCGACATGATCTCGCACACGTGTCGGGCGCACGCGTCGCTCGGCTCCTCTGCGAGATACAGATACTCGCTCCTGCCCACGAACTCGTGGTAGTCCTCGTAACGGAACGGCAATCTTTCCGTCTCGCCGGCGCCGGCTCGCAACTGGACGAGCTCGTAAAACGACGTCGTGGTCTCGCTCGGCGCGAGCTCCTCGGACGTCCTCGCGAAGTACTCGTCGTTCAGCGCGTGCTCCTTGGCCGTCCTCGCGAAGTACTCGTCGTTGAGCGCGGCGCGGCGATCGTCCTCCGTCTCGGCGAACAGTCCGTACCCGGCGAACGGCTTCATGACGGCGAGGACGTCGTTGCCGGCCAGCCGGTAGCCGCGTTCCTCGAGACGCTCGACGACCATCAGTGCGCAGGCGGCCAGTCTCACCTTGAACTCGAGACGAACGTTTTTGTCGCCGCACTCGCACGTTCGACGTCCCGCCGCGAAGTAATCCTCGCTGGGGAAGCGGAAGCTGGCCAGATCGGCGCCGCGATCCAGGAGTAGATCCACCTCGGGGGGCATCAGTTTCGCCACGGCCCATTGAAGCGGCGTCCGGCCCGATGCATCCTCGACGTTGATCTGCACCGGCCGATTCATCAGGTCGCAAAACTTGAAGAACCACCCGCCCAGGAAGTCGACCCGCGCTCTCTTGCAGATGACGTGCAGAGGCGTGGACCCGTGGTCGTCGGCCAGATTCTGGTCGGCGCCCCGGCGCAGCAACCTCTCGGTCTCGTTCACCAAACCCTCGGCCAGAGCGTAATGCAGCGGCGTCCAGCCCGTCTCGTCCCGGGCGTTGACCTCTACCCGACGATGACCCTCTCGCTCGAACAGCACGTCCGACAGGTCGTCGTCTTGGAATCTCTGCGAGGTGACGTGCAGCGGAGTCAGGCCCTTGGCGTTGGCCCGATTGGGATCGGCGCCTCTGCTCAGCAGCAGTCGCGCCACCTTCCTGCCGCCGGCGCGCAGAGCCACGTGCAACGGCGCGTCGCCCGTCTTCGCCACCGGGTAATCGGGATCCACCTGGCCGAGCTCGAGGAATCGCTCGACGACGTCTTCGCAGTCGGCCTGGCAGGCCGCGTGAAAATGCGTGAATCCCGCCTCGTCGGCGTAATTCACATCGAGTCTGTTGTATATCTCGAAGAGAGCCGGGACGGTGTCGTAGTTCTGGCATCCGACCGCCCGATGCAGGGCGGTGGCGCGACTCAACAGCAGCGGCTCGCCGCTCGCCTCGTCGAGCTCGGGCTCGTCCACGTAGCCGGTCCTGATCACGAACTCGACGAAACGCTTCGCTCGAATGCAATTGCGCAGGTCGCGCACCTCCGTCGCGCACTCGCCGAGAAGCCAGTCGATCTCGCCGGCTTGAAAGACGTCGCGGAGATCGGGAAGATGCTGCCACCAGCTGCTGATCAGCGGGTCGAGCCGACGTAGCAGTTCGCGTCGCTCGTCTTCCACGGCCCATCGGACCTCGTCGCGCATGCTCTTCAGTATTTCGAACTTGTCCTCGTCGGCGGTTTCGTCGTATTCGTTGTCTTCGTCGGAGACGATTACGTAGCACTCGCCGTCGGACGTGACGAAGTAGTGGTCGTCCTCGTCCTCCATGTTTTCTATTATTATCTTTTTTCCACGCGAGAGAGAGAGAGAAGCACTCGGACTTTCTGCTTGTTGTTCGCGCTGCGAGCTCGTGTCTCGTACTGACTGCTGCGTATTATTGTACGCGGGCAGCGACACGAGCGAGGCAACTGAGCCGCAGACGTTACACAGAGGCACAATACAAGTCGCCGCTACACACAGCAGAAGCCGAGCGAGTCGAAATTCGGCAATCTAAATGGAACACCGGCCAATACATTAAAAGCACATCAGAGTCTGTTATCGTTTTTCACGGTGTATAAAGAGCCAGTGGATCCACCGATGTCTTTTTTTTTTTTGGTTAGACGGATCTACCCATATCTTTCTTATCGTATTTTAAGCTGCTGAAAAACGAACTTTTTGCCCTTGGGCATTGCTGAAGTTGTTCGGATGATTTTTATAAACAAATAACTACATCTTTCTTCGAATACGTCGGATATGATATACATTTGTCGCTATCATAATCGACTAATAGATAGTGACGTCATTTTAATACAATTATGACAGCTTTTACTAATTTTTAAGAAATTGAGAAAAAATGTATTGGTTAAAATAAATTAATACATCGTTTCCACGTTGCTTTTTTGAAATAGAGAAATTATTGTTATTACCAATCGTGTATTTCGTTGCAAAAATAATCCGCCTGTCGACAAATTTATCAAAATCTCATTCACTAACGCGTGTTTGACCGATTCAGGGTCGCGATATTATTATAGTTGAACCTCCGAAGTTTAGATAACACACAATTATTTCGGCGCAATTTTTATTGAAATTCTAGAAAAACACATGCACAAGTATCCATACATATTATTTACAATTGTAAATCATCATTTCTTCTCGAAGTCGTAGCATGCTTGATCATTGCGACGTTCATAAACTGTATTTTGATAACAGTGCAAATAAGTTCTTTGTCCTAATTTCTTCTCGCAATAATCACATGTAAAATCTAAACGATTTTCATGTCCCGTCTTTGAGTGGGTTAGCCAATTTGATTTTTGTCCGAATTTTTTCTTTCACCTGTCGCATGGGTAGTCTTTGCGACCTTCGTGAACTTTTTTTTGGTGCACGAGCAATTGCTGTTTATGTCCAAATTTTCTATCGCATTTGTTGCATGAGTAATCTTTCCGACCTTCGTGGACTGTCTTTTGATGCTGGAATAAATTCCATTTGTGTCCGAATGTCTTGTCGCACTTGTCACATGCGAAATCTTTGTTACCTTCGTGTACTGTTTTTTTGTGTCTGGTCAAATTGCTATGATCCCCAAATTTTTTTTCGCATTTGTCACATCCGTAATCTTTACGACCCTCGTGTACTATCCTTTGGGGTGTTCTCAAACAGCTTTGTTCCCCGAATTTCTTATCGCACTTGTCACATGCGTAATCTTTGCGACCATCGTGTACTGTTTTTTGGTGTGTGAGCAAACTCGATTTTTGGGTAAATTTTTCCTCGCAATTAACGCATCCAAAGTCTTTGCGACGTTCATGGACCGTTTTTTGGTGGAAGAGCAAATGTGGTTTTTGTCCAAATTTCTTTTCGCACTTGTCGCATGCGAAATCTTTGCGACCTTCGTGGACTATCTTGTGGTGCAAAAGCAGATACTGTTTTAGTCCAAATTTCTTCGAGCATTTATCGCATGCATAATCTTTGTGACCTTCGTGGACTATATTTTGGTGTCTAATCAAATTACTTTGTTTTCCAAATTGTTTTTCGCATTTGTTACATGTGAAATATTTCCGACCTTCGTGTACTGTGTTTTGGTGACAGAGCAAACTCGATTTTTGTGAAAAGTTCTTCTCGCAATTTTTACATGCGTAGTCTTTGCGATCTTCGTGAATTAATGTTTGGTGTCTCGTCAACTCTCTTTGTGTTCCAAATTTCTTCTCGCATTTGTCACACGCGTAATCTTTGCGACCATCGTGAATCACATTTTGGTGCCTGATCAAATTCGACTTACTTCCAAATTTTTTCCCGCACTTGTCACACAAGTAATCGTTGTAGACTTTGAAGACAACATCACTTCGATCTTCGTGTACTGTCTTAATGTGCAAAAGCAAACTCTGTTTATTACCAAATCTTTTAGCGCACTTTTCACATAAGTAATCGTTGTAGACTTTGAAGACAACATCACTTCGATCTTCGTGAACTGTCTTAATGTGCAACGTCAAACTCTGTTTATTACCAAATCTTTTAGCGCACTTTTCACATAAGTAATCTTTGAAAACTTCGTGGAATATTTTGTTATGCTTAAGTAAAGTTAATTTATTTTCGAATTTCCTCTCGCACTTACTGCACGTAAAATTTTCGCGATCTTTGTGTACCAATTTTTGGTGCGTAAACAAACTCGATTTCTTCAAAAATATCTTGTCACATCTATTACAGGCAAAATCTTTGCAGCCTCTGTGTTCTGATATTTGGTGTCTACTCAAATGACTTCGGAACTCGAATTTCTTCTCGCACTTGTCACATACGTAATCTTTTTGATGATTGTGACTTGTGTCTCGGCGTGTTATCATGCTTGATTCTAGTGTAAATGCCTCTTGACAAATATCACAAGCGGATTTTCGTCTTTTGAAACAGCAATATCGTGTTCACTTGAAATATTTTTCGAGACAACTTCTCCGGATTTCCTCTTACTTTTATCTATTTTGGTAATTAAAATTTACGATGGATCCTTCTATTTAGTGTCACAGAAATTGAATCAATGAAATTTATCTTTTGGTATTATGGCTTGAACGTTAACATTCAAACTAATTCATTTTCACTATGAACACGATTAGTATGTCGACGGACTATGTCAAAATCGTTTATGATTATATTGTTTACAATTAAGTTACCGACTTATATGTTTATACATTATCTTCACAATATTTGAAACAATTTAACATTCTAACTTTGTATAGATTCTTATGAGAAATTTTTTTGTCTTCTAAAAAACTCCCTAGAGACAATATCGAGTTCACTCAAAAAGCATTAAATTGAAACGATCAAACTTTGGAATGAATATTAAGATCTCATATTAAACACACGTATAAGGATCTATTTACTCCAATGCAAACGATATCATTAATTTAGTCTCTGGTTGATACCTCTCAGTTTATTAGTAAGTTTAGAAAGTTAGTCACGCACCACTAGTTTAGTTTAAGAAGAAGCACAGACGAAAGGTTTTGAAGTGATAGGGTCGTATTCAGCGAATGCAGAAATTCGAATAAAATTTTTTTCTCAAACTGTAACAATCAACCTTTGAATTAGCCATCCGTTTGATTTATGGCCTATCTATACTGGAAATGCTCAGCATTGATGATGTTTTAATGACCAAAAACTGACCATTTAAAATATTTCATTTTATGTTATCATTTATTGATATCTGTCAATTTCTCTGTTTAAAAATTTTGAGTGACTTGAGAATGAAAATTTAATTGTTTCAAAAATTTAGAAAAGTTTTCGATCACTTTGATACGACAATATTACTTTATGAATCCACCGCTAGATGGCGAATACCAATTGGTCTACAAATCTACAAGTGGCAAAGTCAAAATAATAGTATAAGTCAAAGTGGATTACTACACAGTCATATTTGAATATTTCTGGCATAGGGTTCTTTTTACCAACAGAAAATGTAAGAAAATTTAAAAATAATTAAAGGCAGTCTCTACCGCTAGACGGCGAGCACCTCTACATTGGTACAATTGGTAGAGCCAAAATAATTGTATAAGTTTCTAGCCATGATGAAGTACTTTATCAAATACAAATTTATTTATATATTTGATGAGCCACTGATTTTCACGAGTAGACAGTAAAAAAAGGCGTCAAATATTGGTAATCTTAGTCTGACAAACACACAAACCTGTGGCACACGCGAATATCAAACGTGCTTATATTATTATATCCGCAAAAAAGAAAAAGAAGCGCAAAGAACTTTGAGCTTTTTGTTTGTTAAATTCATACAAATTTTTCCATCCATCGCGACGCAATACGTATTATTGCATGCGTGCAACGCTCTCGCGCTCGCGCGACATTTCTCGCTTTTACATACTTTATCGGTCCGTATAACAATCGGTCGAATCAACAAAAAAAAAAAAAAAACGATCTATAATAAGCCGGGGGACGGGCGAATCTCGCAGTACGCGTTCGCCCGCGAGGCTACAGACGAATCGACAAAAAAAAAAGAGCCGAGAGAGGAAAAGGACGACGCGCGATCCTCTCTCTGTCTCTCGCCCTGCGGCGCGGGTACACTGCACAACACACGGATCGACTGCATACGTTCGAGCGGGCAAAAAAATAGTCCGCACCGAACAAAAAAAAAAAAAAGGAGAGAAGAAAAAAAGCATGTCAAGCTGCTGCTTCTGCTGTTGCTGAAGTTACCTCGCGTTGGAAGGGGCAGAGAGAGAGAGAGAGAGAGGGAGAGAAAAGGAAGAGCGATGTCGGGTAGGCCGGGGCGAACATATATGTATAACGCGATACTAGACACAAAGCCGAGAGTGAGTGAGTAAGAGAGCATTGCGCGGCGGCGGATCGGAGCTCGTGCTGGAACCGCAGCGGCACATAGACAATAGACTGGAAAACGAGCGGAAACGAAGAAGTCGGAAAGATCTTTTCCTCGCTCGTGACGTACATAATACACGTATATACTGTACGGGCGCGCAGCAGCAGCACAAAGCTTCAAAGTCTAATTTCGCCCTCGCCCCCCCCCCCCCTATAGAGCTGCAATTGCAGCTGCATCTGAAAGCAGCTATATAGATAAATCTGTAAATAATAGAAAGCTCGGCATCTGTGATCGGTAATCCTTTTTTTTTTCTTTTTTATTCTGTACCCTCAAACTCGATTAATGTCAACTCGACGCGCTGCGCACGTGTAGACAACACGTCTCTCTCTCTCTCTCTCTCTCTCTCGGTTGAAGTATACACACTTGTGTGCGCACTCGAGAGTTAAGTTTAAAAGCTCGAGAGAGAGAGAGAGGAAAGGAATGAGAATTGAAATAAGAAGGAGAGAGAAAAAAAGAAGTGCGCGACTTCTAAACTCGGCGATGCACGATCGTATGTAATGAAAAAAGGCAAAGTAAAAAAAGGTTACTATTGCAATCGCGAGGGGGGCCAATTAACCTTGGAGTGTTTTTGTTGTCCATAAAACGCCGCGCACGAAACGAAAGAAAGTCTACGTATAGGAACGTCGTCATCATCGTCGTCAATAGGACGCGCTCGAGATCTCCTTCGACGAAAAAGAAAAAGAAAACAAATTAGTCACGAAGGGCGCCTGTATAAATGTCTACACATACATATATTATAAAAATAAAATCGCACTCCATTCCGCTTAGGCACTTCGCGCCTAATTACTACATTTCAAAAGTAAAAATAAAAAAAAATCAGCTGGATAATAATTATATACATTGAACTCCGCAAGTGCATTTGTATACGATAGGTTGCTCGTATTATATTCTGATCCTCGCGAGGATATCGCATGCAGGCACAGCGCGACACACACACACACACACACACACACACACACACACACACACACACACACACTTGATATTATTATTATTATATCGTCGTGTCGTGGCCTTGCCACTACTGGCACACATATATATATACACACAAACGACTACGAGGGGGGGCCCTATCGCACAGAACCTCCCTCACGTGTAATACATATATATAGAGCGACACGCGAACTCGCCCTTCGGCGGCGATAAATCAGCCATGTGTGTTGGTGGTGGTGGTGGTGTATACGCGAACGTAATTGCCGCCCATGTTCACTGCACACACACACACACATAGAGAAGTATATTGTAGCCTGACTGCACTTGCGCCGCGACTTTGAGCTCCTTTATATTATTTTTCTTACTTTCGTACTTTTCTTCCACCTTCATATACATCTTATATCTTACACGACTGATCTACATTATGTATAAAGACGTAGTTTTTACTCTCGCTAAACGCGCGCATTTATAATAATTTTATATACCCGCGGATAATAATTTTGAAATAAAATACTTCACGTATGCCTGCCTGCCTGCCTCGTGAATAGTTTTCTCCTGTAACACGCGTACATTTTATAATATATACAACGGGGATTTTCTTTCTCGAACGCGGTAAATCAAAGACTCGAGTCGTCTCTTACTTATATACTCGACTATATAAGAGAGTAAAAATTTTGCTCGCAGCCAGCGAGAAAATCCAGGAGTGTATTACAAGGCGATCTTCTCTTATATTTCGCTCGTATAAAGCGCGCATGTATATTACATGTACGATATGATCCCTCTCGTATCTTGACGTTTACACACGAGAACACGATGTAATTTTTTATATTTAATTTTTTTTTTTTTTTTTCGAGGAAAAAAATATCGATATTTTGCGCTCGGCTCTCGCATTAATCATCGAAGCCCGCAGCGCAGCAGAGAGGGTGAGGTGCACTCGAACGAGTGATTGCCTCTTTTTTTGCTCGTCTTTATAAATGTAAGATTGAAAAATTATTTACTCTTCGCTTCTCTGTAACTAGGACGGCGGTATGTAATGCGAGCAATTATAATATATGCATGATTTTTTTAAACGTAACAACAATTACGTACAATTTTTTTTATTAAAATTATTATTATTCAATCTATGGCTCTATACATACATATAACTTGTGGTGCATAGGGTTAATTGTTTCACGCCGCGGCCAACCGCAAAACGGCCCGCGCGTATTTTTTTATTTCATATCCAGCATTGACACTCGTTCTTTCTCTTTACTTTTCTTTCGTAGTGCGGCACGCGCTTACCTATCGTTGGAAAATTGATCGAATCGACTTGGAACTTAAAAAGGACGTGAAATGCGTCACTGCGCCCGTGACTGTACCTCAGCGAGACGAAGTTGGCTTACATACCGTTACATATATACGAATCAAAATTTCAAATTCAACGACCTCAAGGGGAAAAAAAATCAAAGCTCATTATTATCCTCCTTCCCCTCATTTATACATTCTGCTCTTCTTACTTTTCTTCTGCTTTTTATAACTAATGGCGCAAGTCCGAAGGCTCTACGAAGTATATCGTGATTAAATCTTGGAGAAATTGATCGATGTTTCCTTGAATTTTCGGCTGCGCACACTTACACACATACAGAGAGATAAGTGCACAATTTGCTCTCTCTCTCTCTCTCTCATATCGAGGCTATTAGCCGGGCGAAAAGTTTCTAATTTGCTCGATTGGTTTTCTTTATAACGACGCGCCTCTCTGCCTGGCCCGGCCCCGAGGGAAAGAATAATAGCACCACGAGGCATCATACATATTTCACTCCTTACTCTCATTTCTTTTTCTGTTTTTTCTTGGTTGGTCAGTCTGACCACGATTAAAAAAAAAAAAAAAATTAAACTCGACCAAGGGTTGAGCTGACCGCAGAGCCGCTCGAAATATATTTAATACATATACATCTAGATACGTCAGAGAGAGAGAGAGAGCTAGGCTAGGCTAGACTAGGCTAGGCTCGGCGCGCGTGTATATGACCGGCCATGGCACAGTCTTATCGTCGTCGTCGTCGTCGTTGTGTATGTGTAAGGGTGCACCAGAGTGTGCGTGTGTGTGTGTGTGTGTGTGTGTGTGCGCAATCGATCAATCAATCACTGCACCACAGCTGTGCAACATATTATAGTGTCGCCAAGTATCCAACTTGTGACGTACCCGGGACAGATATTTACATAATGCAAAATTGCCGCACACACGCACGAACACAGACACGTGCCGATGCGCGCGACATAACATAAAGAATCGACGTATATCGTATATATAGCATACAACATTGTGTGTGTGTGTGTGTGTGTGTGTGTGTGTGTGTGTGTGTGTATGTGTGTGGGCAAAGTTAAAGAGACGCGCAGCAGAGCCGCGCGGGTGAGAAAGAGAAAGCGAAAGCAGAAAAGAAGAGAGAGAGAGATATAGAGAGAAAAATCGGTAAAGCGCCGGTGCACTGGTATTAGTGCGCGCGCGGGGGAGTTTAGAACGCACCCTTGACCTGAGGCCATGCTAGTAAAGAGTAGCTCGCGCGCGCGAGCTCGATCGCAAGCAGCAGCAGCAGCAGTAGCGACTTTACCGATCGCTATTATGCTTTGCAAGTGTGTGTGTGTGTGTAGTGCAAGTGTACCAGTACACTACCACCACTAGTATTATTATATAGCTCGTGCCAGTCAACGGGGCGCGCAGAGAGCTCCGCTTCTGCTGCACCACTGCACGTACTACGTATACAACCCATGTTATTCTCTCTCGCGTGTGAATCGAGATTAAGTCGCCGAGGTTGCGACCTTTGCGTTAAACGCGCGCATACTATACTACGGCGTATACAGCAAAATTGTGTTACACGCACGCATATGCGAGCTGTATACTACTATACTGCGCGTACACATACACACACACACACACACACACTTACACACGAGATTGTTTCGTATTTTTTTTTTTCGTTGCAACTCAATTTTGATTTCGTTTTTCTCGTAATTTTATTTTAAACTCGAAAATTAAAGCATAAAGGGCTGGCGCGTGACTCCTTTATGAAAAAAAAACTGTCAACGTTTATTATATCGCACGGCAGCGGCAGTAACAGCAAGTATGGTTTTTAACTCGTTGTAAAATCGAGTTTTACGTTTAAATATATAAATTATGAACGTGTCGTGCAGGCAGCGGCAGCAGCTGTGCACAGCGTGTGTGCGTGCGTGTGTGTGTTAATTGTCACGCTACAGCAACAGCAGCGGCAGAAAATATTTCGAGGCTACAGAAAACTCGCCAAAGTAAATCGAAATTGACGAATGCGTGTTATAAAAAATTTACGAAATTATACGTTTTGTATATTAACTCCACAGGAGTGCGCGGGTGTAAACGTGTACATAACTGCGATATATATACAAGCGAATGCGATAACAGCCGCTCGTGATTAGTCGGACCGCGAGGAATCGACTTTTACTCGATCTCGGACTAGCTGCCGTTGCCACTACTGGGCGCCCAGACTTTGGTTTGCTACGCGTGGGTATATGTATAGGGAGGGGGGTATACAGTAATAGTAATAGCAAACCGCAGCAGCAGCAGCCGTTAAGGGTAAACTGATGCCCGCACGAAACGAGTAAAAAGAAGCTAATGGCCCGTAACTCACGCCGAGAGAGAGAGAGAGTCTTCTTCGATCGAGCTGGTATACACGCCGGACAAGGAGGATAGAAGAAGAAGAAAAAGAGCACGAGAGAGAAAGAGAGAGAAATCTTGGACACTGGGAAAAGTTTTTCGGCGAGGCAAAAAATTTCCCGCTCGATTTTGTACATATTGTACTTTTTGCTGCTGCTACATACAACGCTTTACTTACAAGCGCAAATCAAAGCAAACGAATCTTTCAATCCTCGCGCGTATGGCTGCGCGATGAGTCAATGTCTGAATACACAATTAAGAGGAACATTTGCTTGAGTGGAAAACTCGAAGTTCATTAATTATATTTTTATTAAAAAAATATATACAAAATTAAATAACATCGGACATGGAAAAATACTGCACATTTGCTTAAAAAAACACCATCACTATTGCTATTATTAACTATATCTGCCTGTATGTATATTCCTCTAAGGAAAAAATTTTTTTTTCCAACTATTGATATACCTCCTCCGCCTCCGCCTCCTCCTCATTTTTGAAAAATAGCATTTTCCCGTGTTTTTTGGCCTCTAGAGTGTTGTTTTTACGTGTTTTTTGAACTTCATAATTGCTCCTCAAGTGATCCTCCTCCCGTACCTCATGTGTTCCTCCTCCTCTCGTTCCTCTTTATTCCTCCTCCTACCCTCCTCCTATACCTCCTCAATTACTCCTCATTTGCTCCTCAAATTTAAAGGTTAAACCTATAATAATTGCATTTGTATCAATGCACTTTAGGGTAATAATAATTATCAGTTAGATATCGTTTCCACACCACCTTAGAATAATATTATTAGGGCTTTTTTTGTCCTGTACTATGTTTTTGTTTGGAAAAAAATATAATATTATTATAAAAATAATTTAAAGGCCTAATCCACTTTCGAAAAGGTTTTTTTTTATGCGATAATCTTTTTTTGAAAATTAAATCATCTTGCTGGACAAAGAATGTGTGTTATGTAATTTGTAGTAGACTAAAGTATTGTATAATGTATGTTATTAATTTTTTGCTGTCGCTGTATTAGCCGACTGAAACAGTTTTTTTTTTTTTTTTTTTATGGCGAAAAATATTAGCGTAAAATGTACCATAAATGAACTCATTTCATAGGTGGTGTGGAAACGATATAAACACCTAAATATAATAACAATTAAAAATTTTTTAAATAACTATATATTCAAAACTATATAATAATATATTTTTCGTTTTTTTTTAACCATGGGGGGTTGGCGAGCGGAGCGAGCAGGGGGGCGGAGCCCCCCTAGTTAACTATATTAGCGACAACTGTTGCCGTCACCGCGGACGGTTTCATCCGCAGCCGCCAAGCAGATGTTGCACAAATCGTTGTTCTGTAAATTGCAGCACTCGAGTGGCAATCGGTATAATGTATCAGCTTCACGAATGATTCCATGGCCCAACCGCGAAAAAATCCCCGCGACAGTTTCTCGCACAGATGCAGAGAACAATCGATCTTCTGATAGCCATTGGAGAAGAAGAAGGGATAATTCTTCGCGTACGCGAGCTCGTGGTAATCCCTGTAGGTGAGCCTCTTCGCCGCTTCGTCGGCTCGTAACTGGATCAGACCGTAGAGCGACAGGCCCGGCTTCGTCGTTTTCTTTTTCGCCTTGCTCGCGAACGCCTCGTCGTCGTCGTATCCGCGATTCCTCGAACAATTCGTGCCTGGCGAAAAATTTCATGATCGTCAGGGCGCCTCTCTGGTCCAATTCGTAGCCTCTTTTCTCGAGACTGTCGAGGACGACCAGAGCTCCGGATGCCATTTTCAATTTAACGTCGAAAGAATAATTGAATTTCGAGTCGAATCGTTATTTGGAGTTTCGCTTACCAATTTTAGAATTTCGTACACGAAAATCAAAAATTTCGTGCATGAATTTCCACTGAATAGCCAAACCCTTTTTTATATGTAGTACAATTATTCACGCTACCTAACTCATAGAAAGCAAATTAAGCAAGTTAAGCAAGGGATCAAACACTATTAAGATAACTTTGGTTTCGATAAGATGGAATGGATAATAAACACACAATTTGAGATTTTTTTTAAATTTATTCATATAAACAAATTGTACAATATTATTATACTTTAAATGATAGAAGGAAAGAATAAACAAAAACCTCTTAAAGTTATTTGAGTCCTGGACTCTGACTAAATTCTAACTCTCTCTTGAGGTTGACAGAATAATTGGTTATAATAAGATCGATTATTTTAAAACATAATATTATGTATTGACTTACACTCAAAACGAAAAAAAAAAGAACAGTGAAACAAATGTTGAATGAGTGGTTTTTTAAATCTTGAATTCGTTGAATAGCAGTTCGTCTAGCAGTGCTTGTCAATAATATAAAGGAGGAAATTCATATTTTAAATTTATTTATTAGATTCATATTAAAAATATACAATATTAAATAACATCAGACATAAAAAAAACTGCAAATTTACATAAATATGTATATCGCTATTACTATGCTTATCGTTTAAAACTTGGGGGATATAGGAAAAGGTGGTAATATGAATAAATGGTAAATGCTAGGAGAGTTGCTGCTAATTAACCGAATGAAAGAAACGAGAGACTCGAGCATTGGTTTCGAAATATCGCGGAGAACTAAACTGCGGGACCAAGACTGAAGTGGCTCATCAATATAACTCCACTCGAGTCGGACACAAAAAGGAAAGAAGTTTCGAGGCGCGGATTCGGCATAATGCATGCAATTTCTCGTGTCACGACTAAAGTTGCTATAGTCGTCGGTTGCGATCAACTGATAAAGCTAATGAGAATAGAATATTTTAAAAAATGTCTACTTCGTCGATACTCTCTTTTCTTTCAATCCATATAGGCCATATTCATATTTTTTCAACATTATTTAATTACATCGGTAAATTTTATATGAAATGGAAAACGTTATAACGTACCATAACTAAAAGCAGTGTTATTATTTTTTTTTTTTTTTCAAATTTTTCAATGAATTAGATATTTTTATTACACTATGTACTAAACTTTATGTACTAAAAACTAACTAAAAACTCTACTAAAAACTAACTAAAAAAAACTACTTTATGTACTAAAAGATGTCATTCCCCGTGACACGTTATTCTATTACTAATCCCTATCACTATCGCTATTATTATCGCTATTACTATTGTCATCTTCGACAGTTTCACCCACGGCCGCCAAGCAGATATTGCACATATCCTTGTTGCCAATTTTCGAATTGTCGATGATCATTTCACAGCACTCGAGCGGCAGTCGGTAATGTATCAGCTCCATCAAACATCCTGCGGCCCAACTGCGGAAAAATTTTCTCGACATCTTCTCGCGCAGATAATCGGCGCAGGCCCGATGACGTTCGTACCATAGGAACGTGCGGGCGAACTTGCTGAGCTCCTGGAGCGTGACCAGCTTCGCCGCCTCTTTGGGTCCCGACCGGATCAGTTCGTAGAGCGTCAAGTCCGGCTTTACCATTTGCTCGATCGCTTCGTTCGCGAATTGCTCGTCGTCGCGCCAAAAATTGTCGAGCTCCTCCGCCGACTCGACGAGCAACCCGTGCCTGGCGAACAATTTCATGACCCGCAGGGCTTCGCTTCGGTCCGTGTCGTATCCGCTCTTCTCGAGACTTTCTAGGACGGCCAGAAAATCGGACGCCAATTTCAATTTGTCGATGAAGGTATAATCGACTTGCTCATCGATAATCTCACCAAATTCGGCGGGGAAAACGAAGTTGGACAGACCACGCTACGATCCAATGGTAAATCGACCGCATCCGGTAAGAGACAAAACACCGCCAATTTCAGCGGTGTATTACCCAAATTGTCCACGGCGTCGACCTCCACCTGCAGATGTCTCTCGTCGCAGATCCCGAAGAACATCTTCGCCAAGAAATCGCTGTTGACTTGCTGACAAACGATGTGCAGCGGAGTCTCTCCATTCGCATTGGCCGCGTTAGGATCGGCGCCACGTCTCAGCAGCGATTCGGCCGCTTCTCTGTGATCGCGTTCCAGTGCCAAGTGCAGGGCCGTGTTACCCTCTTGGTCGGGTACGTCGACCCGCACCCGCTCATGGTTCAATAGCGTCCGCACGAGCTCGATATCTTGCCCGTCGCAGGTAATGTGCAGAGGTGTGCGTCCCACGTTGTTGGCCAGGCTCGGATCGGCGCCTCTCGCTAGCAGCAATTCGCACGTCGCCACATTGCGGCCGGCGTACGCCAAGTTGTGCAACGGAGTGTTTCCCCAATTGTCGCGAGCGTCGAGCGGCGCCTGCACACGTCTCTCGTCGTAGATCCTGAATAACATCTCGGCCATTTCGACGTCTCGCGCTGCCTTGCAAACGATGTGCAAAAGTGTCTCTCCGGCTTCGTTGACCAAAGTCGATACGGCGCCTTTGCCGAGCAGAAGTTCGGCCATTCTCCTGCCGGTGCTGTGTCTCAGAGCCACGTGCAGCGGCGTATCGCCCCGATTGTTCTGGGCGTCGAGCAACACGGCCTCGTTCCTCTGGTCCATGCTGGCGAAAAATAGCTCGGCCAAGTGGACGGCGTTGCGGTGGCAAACGATGTGCAGCGGAGTCTCTCCCTCGGCGTTGGGTAAATTCGCATCAGCGCCACGTTTCAGCAGCAGCGCGGCTGTCATTTTTTTGCCGTTGCGCAGAGCCAAGTGCAGCAGCGTATCGTGCTGACCCCACTTGTCCCGGGTATCGATTGGCATAGGCTGATTTGGCTTATCGATCATCTCCGATACGATCCTCGGCAAGTTGACATCGGAAAATTTTTCAAAAATTCGATAAAGAGTAGAAGACCCATCACTGCTCCGCGTGTGCGGATTTGCGCCTCTTTTCAGAAGTAATTTGGTCACTTTTACGAGGCGATTGGCCACGGCTAATTGTAGCAATTCATCGACCTTCACCGGTTGATGTTTTTCGTCTACGATCATGAACATCATCCTCACCAAGTCAACGTTATCGCTGTGATCCTTACAAATGATGCCCAGAGGAGTCTCTCCTTTCGCATTGACGAAAGTAGGATCTGCTCCTCTTTTCAGAAGTAATTTGGTCACTTTTACGAGGCGATTGGCCACGGCTGATTGTAGCAATTCATCGACCTTCACCGGTTGATGTTTTTCGTCTACGATCATGAACATCATCCTCACCAAGTCAACGTTATCGCTGTGATCCTTGCAAATGATGCCCAGAGGAGTCTCTCCTTTCGCATTGACGAAAGTAGGATCTGCTCCTCTTTTCAGAAGTAATATGGTCACTTTTACGAGGCGATTGGCCACGGCTGATTGTAGCAATTCATCGACCTTCACCGGTTGATCTTTTTCGTCTACGATCTTGAACATCATCCTCACCAAGTCAACGTTATCGCGGTGATCCTTGCAAATGATGTCCAGAGGAGTCTCTCCTTTGTCGTTGGCCGAATTGGGATCGGCGCCTCTTCTCAGCAGTAATTCTGCCATTTTCGCGAACTGGAAGCGCAGGGCCAAGTGTAACGGTGTGTTACCCTCGTCTGCCTTGGCATCGATATCGACCTTTTGATTATTAGCGTCGTTGATATCGAAAAATATCTTCATGAAGCTATCCTCTTTTTTTCTGCAAATGATATGTAGTGGCGTGTATCCGTCCATTGTTCTCGCCAAATTTGGATCGGCTCCGTTTCTCAGCAGTAATTCCACAGCTTCTTTCTGTTCGTATTCCAGTGACAAGTGCAATGGTGCATTACCCTCGTTGTCCAGGACGTCGACCAGCACCGGCCGACGATTTTCGCTGTCGATCTTGAAGAATATCTCGGCCAAATCGATTTGACCCGCACTGCAAAATTCATGCAGAAACGTCCTGTTCGCCTCGTTGACTTGATTCGGATTGGCGCCGTATCTCAGTAGCGATTCGGCAATTGTCTTCTTCTTGTGGCGCAGGGCCAATTTTAATGGCGTTTCATTCGAATGGTTCCGGGCGTCGACCTGGACAATCTTCCCGAGGTTTTCGACGACATCGAAGAATAGCTCCATCAAGCTTCCATCGCTGTCTTTCTCGCAAATCAAGTGCAACGGAGTATCTCCTTTTTCGTTGGCCAGAGTCGGATCGGCGCCGCGTCTCAGCAGCAATTCGACGACTTTTTTTTTCTGTATTTTCAATGCTACGTGCAGCGGTGTATTGCCCAACTTGTCACGGGCATTGATCTGCACCAGCTGATTCGATTCGTCGTTGATTCGGAAGAATAGCTCTACCATCTCACATTCGTAGTCTTTTTGGGATATAATATGCAGCGGAGTCTCTCCTTTCTCGTTGGCCAGATTCGGATCGACGCCTCCTCTCAGCAGCAATTCGACGAGGCCTTTACTCTGGTAATACTCGTGTACCGTTATACCTATTCTGACGCGCATCGCCATGTGCAGCGTAGAATCGCCCGAGCCAGGCACGACGCACTTGGGATCGTGACCGTGCTCGAGAAAGTTTTCGACGGCGTACTCGAAGCCGTACTCGCAGGCCACGTGAAAGTGGCTGACGCCCGACCCGTCGACGTAATTCACATCGAATTTATTATTATGATAAATATCAAAAAGTTGTCGAACGATATTTTTCTCGCACTTCAGTCTTGCCGCGCAGTGCAGTGCGGTGTCGCGACGCGACACTGGCTTGCCCTTTTCATCGACGTTGGGCTCGTCCTTGTAGCCGGACGACACCACGAAATTGACGAAAGATCTTCCCTCGCTACCATTATTTGAGTGCGCGCTTTTTACGGAAACCAAAAGGAGATGCTCGATGACTTCTTGCCCAAAAATGTCACGAAGATATGGAAGGTAGCCCTTCCAATTCAAGAATAATTCCTCTAATCGGCCAAGAAGTTCGGGTCCATTGGTTTCAGTCTCACTGTAATTTAAATTTTCTCGTATGTCTTGCAATTTTTGCAATTGTCGTTGTCGCACAGCAGAATAATCGTGCAAATGAGCCATTTTGCGCACTCACACACTCAACGCGCACTCGTTTATAATTTTAGATATTTTAAAGACATTACACACTCAACGCGCAATCGTTTATAATTTCAGAGATACTTTGAAGATCACTTGTATAACTGTTCACTCGGTGGTGTTTTATCTCGTACTTCGATGCGCATACATTTTTAATTTTTATTGCACTTTGTTTATGAAAATGAATTAATTGGATTAAAATTTTTAAAAGTAATACAATTTCCATGTAAAATTTTAAAAAACCAATATTTTTTTATTAAAATATTGTTGGAATTTCATAAATACCAAAAGTAGTTGAATTTTCATTCATTTTTATTATAAATGATGATAATTTATGAATTATCATGAAAGTTACTAACTGATGCATATGAAATTTTAATACATACAATGAATTTGATGGCTATTTTTGGTAAAATTTAGTTTTCAAATTGTACATTAAAATTACTAAAAAGGCATTGAATTTTAATACAGTAATTAAATAGAATTTCATTAATTATCAATCAAATGTACTCATTTTATTCAACATTCGATTCTTTTTATCGCCATTAATTTTTTACTGTTTTTATTTGATTTATCATTCATTCATTGATTTTCATGAATTTTAATTAATGACAATTCATTCGTGTAAAGATGGAAAACACAAATGGAATATATTCATATATAAATCGGAAAAAAAATTAATAAACGTACAAAATAATTATTTCATTAAAAATGTGACCCACTGATCTTTCAGTCACTGAAGTATGTAAGAGTCGAAAAATGATGATGAATAAAGACCAATTGTTCTATTTACAACACGTATTTTTCATTAACTAAACGTATCTCCTACTTCTACTTCCCAAAAACGCCGCTAGGTGATTACGGAGCTCTTAGCAGGCTGCCTCGAGTGAGTGGACCCTACCAGTGCTTAATTATCGACTTAAATTTGCAAATTTAGTATCTGCAGATGTGAAAAAAATCATGGGAAAAATCATATGATTTTATTAATCAAGTTTGAATTTATTAATGTCATTGAAAATGAAGAAACTACTTTTGAAAATATGTACATTTAGAGCACAACAATTTTAATAATCTGAAAGAGTTTGAAGTGAATTATAAAAGTAGTAGGCATCAAATTCAGATATAGCTATGCTTCAAATTTCAAATGTATTCAAATTTGAGTCATCAAACTGCCTGAATTTGTACCGTTTTGTAAAAGATTAGCATCGATATTTTCTTGATGATAAGATGGCATAGTTTTATCTGAATTTTCATGCCTACTACTTTTATAATTCACTTCAAACTCTTTTAAATTATTAAAATTGTTGTGCTCTAAATGTACATTTTTAAGCTATTTTCAAAAGCAGTTTCTTCACTTTCAATCACATTAATAAATTCAGACTTTAAATTATATTTTGGCACTTCCTCTTGAATGGTTTTGATATTAAAATAAGGGGTTTCCTTACTGGGTTCTCCTTACTTATTAAAGTAAGGGTCTTCCCTTACTGGGAAAAATCATATGATAAATCATGTAACAAAGCATATGATTAATCATGCCAAAACATCATATGATTTTTCACATGATTTTTTTCAGCAGGGTGGCAATGGCAAGGTACTGCGGTAATTAGCGGCCGAGACCTTAGGAAAATTGCTATAAGATATTTCATATTCGGCATTTTCCCCGAACTGGCGTTTTCCCCAACTTTACCTTATAAAATACTTGACTTTTATTTGAATGAAGATCTTTTGTAATCTTGGTGACTTATTTTATATAAGGCCTGATGGTTTATTACTTCTATCAGATAATTTACTCGGGTATACTAGTGGCAATGTTATTGCACATATGCTGAGCGGATAGATGGTGAAGTCGTTACGCGAACGAGCTATTAAATACACGGAGAGAAAATATACGCGTTTGATCGCCGGACATCGCCGGACAGCCAGCGACTGAGCCAGGCAAGCGTTCAGGCGATTATCACTTGATACAGGTCCTCCCTCAAACGCGTATATTTTCTCTCTGTGTATGAAACTTTAAAAGTACTTTAATTTTACTAATCACCTATCGAACTAGAACCGGATCGTGCCGGCACGAGCCGACACTCGTGTCTTTTTCCGCACACTCGAGCCCAAAAACGCCTTTTGGGCACTTGTTGCATACAAAATTTGATGCAAATAATAAGCGAAAAATACTTTCGTTTTAAACGAATCATTTTACCGCACACCAGTGTCCAAAATTTTACCGCACACCAGTGTCGAAATGAGGCATTTTACCGCACACCTGTGTCCAAAAACGCGTTTTGCGCACTAAAAAATGTGCGAAAAAAGACA
>CACVKI010145245.1:10486-75925 GCA_902732785.1 Trichogramma evanescens | reverse complement strand
GGATATTCATTCATACTCGCGGCAGCGCGTGTTCATTTCTTTGCCGTGCGAATTATATTTTCGCAAGAGTTTAATTAGCAGAGGCCTAAGAAATAAGTGATGGATTTAGGCTGCTCAATTCGGCATTGTTTACGCTGGTCACGCGTGTCAGATATTACGTTATTTTGTACCTGTCGTGTGTGTCATCGAAATTATACATAGAAGATGCGCGAGATACATTAAATTGTAATTCACGCGTAACCGCTCGCTAGCTGCTTCTCGCAGTTTTATTAATTTATTTTATAATTATTTTTTATAGTAAAAGGTTACATCACAGGCTGTAACAATTTAATAAAAATACAATTTGTTTTTATTTTATAATTTATTTAAATAACTTAATAAAACTGCAAAATGTAATAACGCCAGACATGAAAAATACTGCAAATATGCTTATCGACATCACGAGCTTTGCCCTGTATCAAACCAAGAGTTTCGAGGCTTGTTTTTAGCCTTAACGACGTCTTTTAGACGAGGTTAAGAAGAATCGAAATGTTTTGCCAGATTAGTAGATTTTGAGTGCTTCGAGGTGCACAGTTTCCTCTTTACTTACAGTGAATTCTAAACGTCTTATCCAAATTAATTTTATTAGTGGTTTAATGGCTAAACAAATACTTTATTTAGTTGGTGAACCAATATATTGGATAGACTGGCATTATAGCGACGTTTCGTTACGATTCTCTCTTCGTGTGCTGAGAAGTGGTTGGTATATTTACTTAAAGAAGATTGGCAGATGCAGTTATACCCTCATCCGTTTTGCACTATTCCCTTGTTCCTGGGCACATGTATCCAGATTAGATTTGCGCGCTTCTCTCTCTCCCCCTTCCAGCCTTAGCCTTGACAAGCGCATCCGTATAATTAAACCGCTGTTTACAATGTGCAGCTCGCGACAGGAAAAGCTCGTTTCAATAGCTCAAGGTAAGCGTACAGCTCTTGCTTTTTATATTGTACACTATATTATACTTTTGATTACAATATTTACTTGCTAATGCAAGAACTTTTAGTCAGAATTTAATATTTTTGATCTGAAATACATTATTGTTGATCATACTTCAATTCATGCACACGTATAACATGATCACAGAATATTTCACTTAGATTCTGTTGGGTTCAATATTACCGGCATCATTTAACACTATTGAAGCTGATGATAATGGTTACCGGATAGACTATTATTGCAGTTTGACCATCGTTTGACGCCCTTTCTCTGATGCCTCGCATTATTCATAACCTGATGCATGCACCGTGTAGCTTTATGCATTTGATGAATTCACCAGAGTTGCTCAATGTTCTCGCGATAATTGCTGCAGTAATGCTTTCACTCACACACTTTGGGCACAAATACGCATGCACATAAGTTAAATTGTTTTTTTGCAATGCTTACAACTACTTGTTTATTCCACATTTTTTGGCCAACGAAACTCGTATGTTTTTGTAAAAATAACATCATTAATAAAACTCTTTTTGAACTCCAATTTTACGATATCTTCCAGAATGCAAGAATACGAGCGATGATTGCAGCGTAACAAAGAAATAAGTATTGCATAGATTTACTCTTCGCATTTGAGATATATCAAGCAATTTCGTTAGCTCGCATTTCTTGAACTCTAAAGGTAAGAGCCCTGAAAGCTCAAGTATGCTTCGACTTTTATTTAGTATTTTCTATCCGGAACGATTCTTTTTAGCCGTTGCGTTAAAGCACTTCGTCTTAGATCCTTTCTCGAATGAGAACGAAATAGAGAGAGAGAGAGAGAGAGAGAGAGAAAGTAGAAAAGTGACTACTAATTTACAGAAGGACAAAGGATAAGCTTGGTGTATTTAAACAGATATAGAAATGCGCTTTTGCGAGCTCAGGCCACGCGTGAGAAAGTGCCGCCGTCCGCCCAAAGCGAGTAAAGAAAGCAGAAGCAGCAGCAACGGACGCTATTATATAACTGCTTTGGTATTGAGAACAAGAAGAAAAAACGAACAAGACAAAAGCAAGATGAACAAGTAGAAGAAGTAGAAAAAGCAGAACAGCCCAAGACAAAGATACGCGAGAGTGAAAATGGAGTATCGATGCGAGCGCTACTATATATACATGCTAAAAAAAAGTTCTCTGCTGCACCCCTATACTATTTCTCTTTGCTTTGCTCTTTGCGGCAAGTGGCAAGTATATATATCCTACAGAAAACGAAGCAATATATACACTCAGCTGATTAATTTTTTCCTTAATTAAGCGCCTCGCGCAAAGACAAGTGGCAGTACCAGTAGTTCAGCTTAAAAAAAAGTATTAGGTCGAATGCATTGTTCGGGTTTACTTATAACCGCTGCTGCGAACCACTGCTGCACGGACCATTGCTGAGCGCCATTGTACGCGGCAAAACTGAGAAAAACTCCATTGGCAACTTTTATATACGTTATAGCTCATTAGGCTCGTTCTGTTATTGACAATGCACGCAACAAACCCCGAATAAGATTGAGTAAATGCTGAATTACGTTTTTATCAAGAAAACAAAAACTATTTCTAAAATTAGGTCGAGATATAATCTCGTACGATTCATTTTTTAACTTGCTTTAAAACAAAAGTACTGCGAATTTTTGTAACCCCCCGAGATTTTTTAATTCGTTTCAAGCCTTGTTAAAAAATTGGAATCATTGTAACATTAAACTTTAAAGGACCGAAAATTCACTGTATCGTCTCAACCCAGGAAAAACTCGTTTCCCGCAATCGATTAACAAATTCAGATAAAACTTTTACCTATCTTATATGAGCAAAAACGAACCTCGAATTCCGGTTTGTTGAAGGTTCACTAAATGTTATTTGTTCACGGTGATACGCAATTTATATTTTGAATTTATCTTCATATTAGAAAGAAGATCCTGTAAAACTATAGTTGTGAATTCCATGCACAGCGGATATTTATTTACACTTCTTGCTATCAAGTAGACAATGGATATACTTCGGCTTTCAAATCGAGTTTTCAAAAGCTATTGTTTAGATGTTTACACTATTTGCTACCTTTACTATCTCTGCATTCACTTATTTTTTTTACTAAATAATCAATAACGAAGCACAATAGTTCAAAAAATATGATCTATCGAATTGTTTTAGAGATATCGTAAATAAAATTGAAAGATGTTATATCAATTTCAAATGACTATGAATGAAAAATCATAAAGCATTGAAAGTCGTAAAGCACTGAAATATGTAAGAGTTCCAGGACGAAAAAAAATATAGCTTACTTCCGATGCTAAGCCGTTCAAGTTTCGTCCACAGCCAAGGCAACGTTGATACAAGGAGAGGAAATTCGAGCGATTTAATACATTTGACTTATTACGCCTCGGCCAGAGTACTTCCACGCGGAGACAATAAAAGATAGCACGCGCGGACGCGCAGTTAAAGCAACAGCGGCAAGGACAGAACTCGCTGCACCACCGCATCCGAGCAACCACCCACTCACCCACCCGCGAACACGCATATACACACGTAGATTGCGAAAATATGTCAGCAGGTGGCCAAACGTACGAGGCGCGCAAGGATGCGGAGATACGTTGCACATATTATATTATATATACAGCATCTAGAAGAAAGGGTGACTAAAAGGCTGTTTTGAGCGCGGAGCTGCTCTGTGCGGTTGAGCTTAGAAGGCACTTTGCTTTGTTTATGTGGGCGCGGTTAGCGCCGGGCAACTATAACGACTGCTGCGACGACGACGACGGAGCTCCATTGCCACTACCGCGAATCCTCGCTGGGGGCGATATATAGAGACTCAGTAGTGCGCGTAGTATGATTTACTTACGCGGAAGATATCGCGCTACGGCCAGACGGCAGTATGTTGGTCATGGAGAAACCTCAAAGATATCGACTCTTAATAAGAGCCACAAACCCGACGTTGAATAACGTCCAATTTTGACCTCTTGGAATCGAATTATTTTATTCCAACATGCATCAGAAATCTTTCAAGTGGAAAGATCATTTAAAAGTTACACGGAGCTAGACAAGGTTTACAGTAAAAATGATGCTTTTTTGGTATAGAATCTAGTAATCTTCATACACTGAGAGAAATGTTGAATCATACTTGACATATGAGATTTTTTGCCATAAATATTAGTAAAAATTACTATGTTCTCAGAAAAATTCATCATAGAGTCATTAAACTCTACGGCTGCCGTGAACTGCTGTTACTTGTATTTCAAAAATAAATTAAAATAATGCCAAAGAAGTTTCGACGTCATTTCGTGCGTACCCTTTCACGTTCGAGTTTTACCCTTTCTCCTAACGCCCTCCAGGGAGGCACAATCAAAACTGCTTGACTTGAAATTGTAATCTACTTGGGCCACAACAACTTGTCTGAATATAGATATAATCTTCTGTATGTTGTAAAAAGTAATCAATCGGTACTTGCAAATAAATAATAATCTCATTCAATTTTCTCATAATCCAAGTGGAATTTTGAATATTTGAAAAGGATAAATTCGTTTTTTTCTAAGTTTTTCTTATTTGATGAAAATTTTACTCTACATGAGAATTTTTTGTAAAAAATGAGTATTATTATTCTCTATTTGTACAACGGTCGTAAGTCATCCACACCCAGTTCATGATATTTATTGAAAAATGAATAATACATTACAGTACAGTTATAACATACTAGCACCTTCGACCAATTTAACAAGTAATTTAAATTTACGAATTGGTTTCGCAGAGAGCTCGACACTGCTGGAAACTACGCGCGAACATGTTATACGTGTTGCACATTAATGCCCGATGATATATACTCGTATTGTGTAAACATAAAACGAGAAACGTGGAATAGTTTCATGAGAACAGCAATGAGACTAGCAATGCGCGCAAGTCTCACATGTATCTGTGCATAACAGAAGAATTTAATATTTTTCACAGCAATTTTCATGTACTAGAATGACTTATGAATATTTCGTTGAAGATATAAGTAGTAGTGCTAAAGATGTTATCCATATTTCTCAAATACGTTCAGCTTCGTGACGTTCCGTTACATTGAAAACCTTAGTACCTTTCAGAAAAGTTTACTAAAATTACTGCACCACGTACACATGGACTTTTCGCTGGCATTATCCAACTTTCGTCGAAAAGAGGCGTTTTTACCTCTCAATACTTTCTTCTACTTCATTTCTTGTTTTATTGCTCCTTTTCAAAGCAAGCTCTGAACGCCTTCCTTTTTTATATATGTGTATATAAATGTATACGCATGTGTAGATATATAAGCATACATAATATATAGCTTTCATTCGCGGGATCGGCCAAAGAAAAACAATAAAAGTGCGACGCTCAGAATAAATGCATTAACCCCTATTGTGAAGCTAGAAGAGAGAGAAAAAATAAGAGAGATTCGCGAAATAGGTCGACCTTACTCCCTCCTACATCTGAACCAACGTGACTCTAACCACCACCAGCGACCGTAGCTCGGCGCAGGGAATGCATGCACCGATGCGATAAAGCTTTTTTCTTTTGCCTTTTTCTCTATACTTTTGTATTTTATCCTTCACACTTATACTGTCTCGTTCTCTCTGTCTTTCCCTCGTAGTATACGGAGATTGAACTTCATAGTCTTCGTTGCCAGCGTTTGACGATGAAAAATTAATTCAAAAATATTAATTTATGAAGCGAACAAAAGATTTTGCTTTCCCGTCAGAAATTTTATGCAGTGAGCAGGTGCTATTTTGTTTGAGGTGTGAAGTATCGTCATTTTATGATAACAATGAATCATATCATAATGGTATTAATTTCAATAATCATATTGTAAAAAAACACATCATGTTTTGGGAAACTTTTATTGATACATATATGCTATTGATCGTAAGAGAACATGTATACTTGAACATATTACACAATAAAAAATCATGTTTCTCATACAGAATAATTTTACATGATGGCATTTGTAAGCGTTGTATGAAATTCAAATAAATCATCATAATTATAAGAGACTCAAATTTTTTAAAAGTTTATATTACATCTTTTTTTACCCAGTAGAAACAATATAGCATTACTATACTATTATATAAATAAAACGTGATGTAAACTGTGAGAAGTGTCTAGAAAGCGAACATCCCTCGGAAATGACACTCTAGAGTATATAAAGCTATATAGCACCTGCAGAACTAACCAACTTCGTAGTTCGGATTTAATGGGGATTTGACTGTCGTGATAATGGTATCATTTATTGGGTTATACACACGTGCTTATAGATGACAGGGCTCGATCCATCGGCAGTGAAATTCGGAACAAAAGTCAAAATGACGATTACGTATGCATGTATAAAAAGTAAAAAATCCAGCAAAAAAACAGCAAACTTCGTATTTCAGATATATTCTTACAATACTTTTTTTTGTTGAGGCGAATGGGTTTCGTTAAGTGTGTTTGGGCGAGCATTTGGGCTTAGTCGTAAATTTTGCTAATGGGCTTTATGCGAGAAAACAGCGAATGGCGAGGCAGCCGATTTTACGCGATTATGGTAAAAGCCGGACCGATGGCCTCTCGATGCTCAGAAACAGAATCCTATTTGATTGAGAGCAACGATAAAATGGAACGTCCAAATCTAGGAAATTTTAGATTTGCTGCATTTTTAAAAAATTGAATTTTTCTGATGACTCGAAAAACTTCTAGCTATTCATTGTTATCTCCCTTTTTCTCAAATATTCTGTGCTGATGTGGGCAAAAAATAAGCCCTTTGAGATACATAAAAGTATTCAATATTTAAAATAATAAAATGCAGGTTTACACTCGCTTCATGCACACGATACATATATATTTCCTCGGAACGTTTTTACGTGTTTGACGCTCATCGATAGCTTTGCTTTTTCCTTCCATTTCGTAAAACATATGGCAAAGTAAAAAGTGGCGTCGGAGACGCGCCAAAACGGAACTGCAAGAATCTGCTTTCACAAAGCCTCGCTCAGATCTTTAGGAAGGCAGCCATGCACACACGTATTTTCTAGACGTAAAATTTATTACATAAAATTTACATACAACAGGGAAAACATCGGAGGATCGTAGGGTAAAGATGCAAAAAGCACCTCTCGTGGTATATGATGTGAAAAATTGAACTGTAGCACCTTTTATTTTAGGTGAAGCTGCTTTCTTTGATTTAAAATTTTAGCACAAACTACAATTTGAATTAGTATATATTTACAAATAATCAATATTTTAGTATCAATTAATTAAAAAAAAATCTTCACGCAATGTAAGCAATTTATGTTAATTAGGCATATTCTTGTTTTACATAAAATACACTGCTTTGAATCACTTAAAGCATTACTCGAACATTTTCGTAAACAGTAGCAGCTGGAAAGTCTTTGGAAAACTTTTATCTTACGCCTTCTGCGAGCCTGCCAGTACAAAATTTTACGTGTTTTTATTTACTAGAGAAGTTTTTGAACATAAACTGCAAAAAAGAGTCGTCCGTGCGAGTTTCCTGAGGATATTTTATGCGTGGTCTTGTCAAGCTGTTCCATGCTCTTCCTAATGCACTCTCGGAAAATATTTCTGTTCTTACAGATGAACAAGTCAAATTGACAGCTTAACGACTGTCCTGTCCCCTATGCAACCCGTTTATTGAATATCTTATGTTATACTTGCTTTTAATACGTGCTTATTTCAGTATTAAAAAATATTAGCTGTAAACGATTTCTAATTAGATTTATTTATTTACTGAAAATAGTTTCAATTATTTCAATTGTACAAAAAAGTTTTTTGTAAAATTCATGAAACAATTAAAACGATAGCACTGTGAGCCCCCAAATATCCGATGCTAATCTTCCGAACGAATTTCCTCTCGGATAATTCAACTTCCGCAAGTGCAAATATGCAGAAACCTTCTGGCTTAATTAGTCTAGCGCATAATCTCCCGTCCTATAGCTTCTTATTCTTCTTTCTTTAGCTGCTCACGGTCGAGTGCAGTAAAAACGACTATATACGAATAAATCGCTACAATTATCTTAAGCAGCCTTGGCTCGTACACCGCGCGCCGCGACTACTGTAGCTTCCTTTTCGCATACCTCGATCCGAAGCGTTTCACGCAAAGGATGTATGCATAGGATGTGCAAGTGCGCGAACTAGGGTGTACTGACCTCTTTCATCCCCCCAAGTGTATAGTGACCTCACGCATATACACACCGAGCGATTCTCTGCTTTGAATTTAATACTTGGCTGAAAATCAAGCTCGTGCTTACCGTGGCAAACGATTCAACTAGTAGCAGCAGATTCTTGCCAGTCGACAGAGGCGTCAGAAAGAGGCTAAAAGGGGTAGACTTCGAGCCGCTGGGGCTTATCTCAATGTTTAGTATGCGGGACGGCATGCGCTTTTTCATACACGAAAAAAAACGAGCAGGGATTTTACAGGAAACGATAGGTCACCTTATGTGACTGCATAATTAATTTAATTTGTCTGTGACGATCGAGCTTCAATAATTTGACGAATAAAAATGTATTGACTTTTTTTAAATAAAATCGTCTTGTGATACGCAAAAGTATTTAATAAAAAAGTCGAAAGCCTAAGACGAATATAAATTGCCTAAAAAATAATGTATTCAAAGTCGTGTTTTTTTTCATATATTTGTTATTTTTTTTAAATGTATTATTCAGTTTTTATTATATCAAGCAGAAATAATTTTATTTAAAATGTATTATACCCCGGAGAAAATAGTAAAAGATGAAACCATATTTTTTAGTTGTATTAGTTTTGTTACAGCAATATAATGTATTACCGTTTAATATGTCATTAAAATTTTTGATTTGATCCACATGGCATGATTTAAATTATCTCTTGTGATAATGAAATTTATTTTTGAACGAGTTCAATAAATGCTTGTTTTATAATGATTCGCCAGTGGATTGTTAATGAGAAACTGTTCTTACAGATTTTTAAACTTAATTAGAAATGATAAAAAGTTTTGGCTTGCGATAACTTTAATTCTTCATTCTTGGTTCATTCTCAAGTAAAATTTGTTCATAGAAAAAGAGTGAGAAATTAGGGTTGATAAATTACAAGGGAGAAATAATTACTTAATAGCTATTTCCTTAACGGATCATATTTTATTCCTCATCGTTTATCTACCTATCAGTTTTTACCGTTTCATCTCAGCTTAAAGAATATTAGTGACGAATATCTAAAAGAAAATTCATTTCTTGATAAACCACTGGATTCTAGATCTTAAAGATGTTTCATCATCTTAATCTGGCATACACTGATGAAAGCATAACATTTCTAGTATATCGAAAAGCCGATCATGAAGCTTGATAGAATCGTATCAGAAAATAACTAATTCCTCGTTAGATGTAATTTTCAGTCGTTGTAAGAAACAGTAACGTACAAAAATAAGTTCACGGTAGCATGTACAACATACGTGTATTTGGAATAGCAGTCAAAGATCATTGACTGTTTTTTCCAGAAATTTCTTGAGCCCGGTGGGATTTAGGTATTCACTTCTTTTTTAAAAAGTTATTCAAGCAGTGGAACGTAATCGGTAAAAGGTACCTCTCCTTGATCGGTTAGTGTCGATATTTCTTGAATCACTGCACAGACGCTTTTGGGGTGATACGAGAAATAAAAAGAGCAAAGGGATAAGAAAGCTTTAAACGTGGTTTGATATGTGCGAAAAGGCAATAGTAAAGAATCCACTGAAATTGAGATGTTTTATCTGAAGTTAAAAAAAGGAAAAATATAAATTATTTCGATCATGTAATGCAAAAAGTCTAAGCATGAAGATATTTTTAACGGTGTTAAATTTTATTTACCTAATTTTACAAGCGATTTAATTGATTCGTCGAATTTTAAAGAAAAATATTTTATCCCGACGCTTTTAAGAATTTAATTGATTTAAGAAAGTGTATACTTGAAGTTAACTTGATTATGAATAGAAAATAGCGACATTTACAATGAATATGGTATCTCAATAAAAATTAAAAATTTGTTTATTCTTCTGTTCTAGGTAAGAAAACAAATATTCTGTAGTCTGCAGCTCTATAATTGTATCTGGTAAAACGATACTTTTAATTACTCTCAATTGAATCTTGACAGAGTAAGAACTTTTATTGCTATTCTGATATCCATAATTTTTCGAAAACAACAATATAAATATAGAATTAAGAAGGTCAGTCTTACAATTGCTATAAAATATGGATAGCTGTAGAAGTCCCAAGAGTTTTATAGTGAAAAATGTCTACAGCAAATTAAGAACAAGGTTCATATGTTTGAGGCTTTTTTTCAAAATTGGATATGAAAATAAGTTACATTAGTGAAAAGTAGGTACCGAGGGAATATTTTTTACAGTCAAGAGGCTTTAACGTGAAAAAAGTATGATGTATGCTTTTTAAAAGAATTTTTAGTGGCGTTGAATTCCGAATTTGTGTAGTATTCATTTAAGTACAAATATTTATCAAATACATCGCAAATACGATAAAGAGGACGAGAATCAATTGAAGAACATTCGTCAAAGAAAAATTTATAAAATCGTTCAAAAGATAATTATATAACAGGCTGAAAGTGTGAATGAAAATATGCATATTAATAAAACACCAAAAGAAGCGATGGGTTGTGTTTAAACTGTTTTGCTGTAAGTAATTATCAACTAGTAAAAGTAAAAATTTTTAACCTTATAGAGCTTCTAAATCAAAAAATCGTTATTATATTATTTATCAATTCAGCTTTATATTATTTGCAAATAATATAAGTTACTAAAAATCCAATTTCAGTACTGCGCGAGGTAAGAAAAATTCTGTGCATTGACCCTTATACTTTGAATCAACACCCATAAATCAGACCTTCCGATGTCGAGTGCCAAGAGGAGGTGTTGGCAAACGATTTGTCGAACGTCACGGATCATGCTCGCGAGTACCTATTCCACGGGACGTAATACACACGTACGCTACAAAGTCTCTTGGTAGAGCATTTCCAAGGCTGCTGCACCTTCGCATCGATATACACTGAAATAAAGTGACTTCGCGATGATAGCTGTTACAAGTTGGTTCGTTTTTTGCTCGCCACTCTTGCGCGCTTTGCTCCCTTTCAAATTGCAAACAGCAATTTTTCATCCACCAACGCCTCATTCTTATGTACGATATATATACATACGTAACGGAGTGCTTTTGCAATTTCGCGCAAGAGCCAACCCAAGCCGCACGGAGTGTATTTCATTTTTCACTTCACAACTTGAGAATGGCTTTTGTAAATTAGTTAAAATGAATAATTAAATTTCCAAAACCTTGCTTGGCTTTACTCCTCTTTTTCTTCGCGCGCCCTAATATGTTTTCATCAGGTTAAAATCTAGGGCAACCAACGCAAAATCCACAGAGTTCCAAGATTTTTTTTTCGTGATGAAAAAAATATTCCACATGTATAAATCGCATTGCGCATCCTCCTAATGGATACATAAGCAAGAGCTAATGTGGGCCACAGTCTGCATCTTTGATGCCACTGGCCAGGGTATCTTGCAGCTCCTTTCAAACATTACAAACGAGTAGTATGCCAGTGCACAGAAGCTCACCTGCTGTGCTATACATGTATAATATAAAAAGAGACAGGAAGATAGCGAATGGCAGCGGCTCTTTTGGCGCCTTGCACGATGCTCAATACATATACAACTTTTGCCAAAATTAGTTTGGACGTGCATGCTGAAGCTCTCTCTCTCTCTCTCTCTCTCTCTCTCTCTTTCTGTATAAAGCAGAAGTTCAGGTAAATGTTTAGCCAGCCCTTATGTGGTTTGACTCGCCAGAGGCTATGCGTCTGTTACAGCAGCACATACAAGGCAGTGGCGCTCAATGCTAGGCAGCAGCAGCAGCAACAGCGCGCAGAAAAGAGTGAGAGTTTCTCTCTGCACTCACGCAGATTGAAAGGGGCTATGGTCTTGAATTTATCGAACCTTGTGTAGCCGTTTCCCACAATTTTCACCGCTCATACACACATACACGTACACACATGGATATAAGCACGCATACGTACATAGCCTACGAACCTCTCAGAGCCAGCTGGCCTCTGCTTTTTTCATTATACGTATATATTTATACATTTTCATTGTGTGGGTACGCTTAGCACGAAAAAAAACGATACTAAACTTACGCTCGATTCCCTTTTGTCATGCGCGAGGCATAGCGCTCGCTCGCCCATTCTACATCCAAAAGAAATCTCGATGCAATGTCACTTTTTTTTGCACCATACCTGGTTCAGGATTTATATTTTATAACATTTGTTTCGGATTTAGTTTGCTCGTACATATGATTCGCAGTTATAAATGTCGATATACAGAATTTTCGCGAAATTTTTTTCTATACGACGGGGCAAGTTATAAATTGTCAAACCGAGCGACTTTTTCGTTGAAAATTTACGACCTTTTTCGATTTTCTCCTAAAGGATTCATCTATACAATAAAAGTGTACGGGACAAAAAGGTATTCGAGTACAAAATGAAAAGGAAACCCGTAAAACGAAAAATATGCGAACAATTATTTTGATTGGACAATCCAAATAAACAACCAACAAACAGGTGTCATTAAACTAAATCGAAGCCCAACGAAGTAGAAAAGTAAATGCTCTTCGATCAAAGTCGAAAACGTGACGAGCAAGCATATAAGATTTTTCGAACTAGCTCTTTAATTTTAACTGCACGCTTTGTTTCGACGGTTTCATCGATTTCACAATTTTATTTGCTGTTTTCAAGCCACAAATTGCATTTTTCAAAGATGAAAGCGAGCAAGCATTCGGTTACACAAAAAATACTCAAAAAAGCTAAAAAATATTTCAATCACTATTTGAATCATTAGATGTAAAGGTTACACTCATGTACATATTCCTTTTGATAAAGAGAAACATATACTCGGAACCTTTTAAATTTTCTCATTGTAACGCGTGTCTTGAATTTCTTTTGCCAGTTTCGGGAATGTCTTTGTTAACCGACTGTTTACAGAGCATTATTGACTTTAAATCACGTGATACGAAATTCTAGTTCGTGCTAAGGCTTTTCCAAAGTAAGATTTTCAGAAATACTATCGATGCTGTTCTGAACATTACAATTTTAAGGAATGGTAGATTGAATTAACACGTTATTCAATATAAATATATTCTATTATATCGTAGATAACGAGCAAAACCTAACTTTTAAAATTATTTTTACAAATCTTCTCTGAACTTTCATCGGGAAGCGAGCAAAAATATTTTTGGCGAATAGATTAAGCGATGGCTTATGAATATTAAATACTATAACTTCGTGCTAACGTTGTTAATTACAGCTTATTTGGATCCACGCACTGAGTTTTGCACTATATGCCGCTTTATGTAACATAAGAACATTATTGTTTGCCGAGGAACTTTGCTCATCTTAAGATCTGAGTAAAGTTTTTCTACGATTTTACTTGCGTCTCCCTTCTAGCTCGGGCACTAAATCTCGCGATTAAGGCATAAGCAGAAGCAAACTAAGTTCCGTGCTAAGAGCGCACGGCGCGGGGTTATTCGAACGACAGTTAATAAGCCTAAGCCGCGCGCGAGATGTACGCGGATATAGTTGTGCGCTCTCTCTCTCTCTCTCTCTCTCTCTCTATCTATCTATCTATCTCTCTGCGCTCTCCACAGCTTTTTGAGACGAACTAAAATTGATACCCTGGCAAACGCGCGGTATGAGTTAATTTAAGGTGCCATAAATTGCCTTCGATGTGAATAGCTCATACCTTTCTTACCCCTTTCATTTGTGAATACATTTAGTGCATTACCCAAACCCTGGTCTATTATCTATTAAGACAAGTTGCCAGAAAAAATTTTGGTTTTTTTTATTTTTTCAACTCTTATCTCACGATCGATATCATATAAGATTCATTTGAAGAATGAGAAAAAAGGCTCTCACCGAATGCGAAAAATAACTCATTCAACTTACTTAATTAGCTAGGCTATAGACCCGAGATATGCTTGGTAGAAGCGTTAGCTTTCTTTCGCTTTTGTTTTTTAGGTCCTCTCTTCTATCCTAGCGCACGAGCAGGACGATTTGATAGCGTAAGTTCATTTTTAACTCTTTTTTCCCCACTTTTCTTTTTCTTCGCCTCTTACCTTTTATTCTCTTTCTCGAACTTCGGATCGAACCCGTAAAAAAGACTTTGTTCTATCTTTGACTTGTCTAATAGTACTTAGCCTGCAGAGAAGTGTATCAATGTATGTTCCGGTATCTATGCCTGACCATTCTCTTGCAATTACTGCGGTCACGCTTGAAGTTCGTATAAATGGAATTTTAAAAGTTGCTTTAACGAAGTGCAAGAAAAAAATTTAATATGAATTTCGTAAAGAGTACTATATGTAGGACCATTACAGTGTAATCATCAATGTAAGATCTTATTTGAAGGAAATTGAAATTTCTAGTGCCATGGGGACATAGTCACAAATTAATTACTATATTGTATAAAATTATAAAATCTTTTCTGATTATAATTTTTGCCTAATTTTTGTTAAAATAAAAATTTCTTTTACTTTAGTTTTAACTTTTTTCAACTTAATTTCATGTTAAACATGACAAAATAAATTTTAAAAGTTTGATTTCATCTGTTGATGAATGATGCTGGAAAAATGAAGCCTGAAAATCAATTTCCATTATCCTTATCGTTAGTCGAATTTTTATAATGATCTCGTGAGTTTATTGAAAAACTTGGAAGTGAAAATTATACTCAAGTTTTTTCATTAAGATCTCGAACTAATAAGTTATGACATTCAATTTTTAAAATTATAATTGACAAAACGATTTTTAGGAAATAATATGCGTTTTATCATGATTATAAATCGACTTTTTGTAAAATTCCAAACTTAATTTTGCATGGTATCAAACTCTTGAGTTTTAAAGACTGCACGCACATAGGTGCGCATAGGTTATCAGTGCGTTGTATCCAATAAGAGCATTTAAAATGTTTATCATTGAATCAGTCGTTTTGATTCCGTACCTCGAATAATCAATATTCAAAAGTATATACAAAAGCAAATATTTATTTTTTCTAGATTTATTTTCAAGCTATTACGCGTACATATTATTAGAGGGAAAAAGTAGAAGTAGAGAGATAAAGATCCAATGAATTTGAAGGCGATCGGATAAAGAAACGGCGAAGTTTTGGAAAATCTTTTTTTCAATGTATCTATAGCATACTTTTTTCACGAGCTAAAGTAAAGATTTTCGACTCGATAGAAGTTATTTCTTGGAGGGATTTTTATACGATTAAAATCTCACGTTTATTGATTCATGATTACATGTACATGAATATGTAAAAAAAAAGATCACAAAAAATATCATTTGAAGATGCAGTACAACACGCAAACTCACAAGCTGAGTTAACATAAAAAAATCAATACAATTGGAAAGAAAACGAAAAAGAAAGGCTTAGCTACACTATACAAGAGAATTGCAAAAGGTCAACGCGTCAGCAAATATTGCTGGGCGGGTAAGTATGCAATGCGACAGAAGTTATTCCAAACCCATCTTAAGTTTATATAACAAAGCTTGTTTAAAATTAGAATTAGTGAGATGAGGTGCAAGTCTTAATAAAAGTGCTGATCTTTGACAGAAAAATTGAAGATTTGGCAAAGAAAAGTAAAATCAGCGACTTAAATACAAACTCAGATAAACTAAAATTACCCATGTAGAAATGTTCAACATTAATAACAGACTAATGACCGAAAAATGACCATTAAAAATGTTTCGAATTACATTACTGTTAATTGGATTGTTTTTAGTGAATTTTCTCTTACATTTATGTTACAAATATTGAGGGCTTTTTAACTTAAAAATACCACTTTGAGTCTCCACCAATAGATGGCGGGTACCTGTATTTGAAAATCTACAAGTGTCAAAGAAAAAAATGAGTGTATAAGTCAGGCACGATTACGATTTTCAAATTGTCCATTCCTAATTCCTTGATTACAGTTTCGGAACCAAAAATTTTTAAACCTTGAAGTAGGGTTTGATAAATCAAAACTATTTTGATAACAAATGGTCAACTAAATTATATTAATCTAGGCGAAGAGCAATAAATTACTTCATTCGATAAATATAACTGAGTTCAAGTGTATGCTCGGGAACTCTTCTTTCGAATGAGCCCCGATAGTTATGTTTCAAAATAAAAATCAATTAACAAGAACCCTTTTTTTTAAAGTGAGAAAAACCTTAAAGTTCAAAAAACTCACTATTTTTATTTACAAGCACAATTCAAACGAGAATTGGTCGAGGCCTCGCGATCAAAGGTAACAAACAAGTTATCCTTTGCAAAATTACAATTTGATAGTTAACTTTTTGGGAAGCAAATCGAGAGCCATTGACGTGTCTCTCTGGAGGCTCGCTCGACAATGAATATACACGTCGTTTATAACAAAACAATTGGCATTGCCCGGTGGCCATGGTTACGTATCGAACATCAAGTTATGTCATTAAAATTCATGACTAAACCGGGATTTAAATTGAAGTAAGGTATTTAATCGGTTATTTTTGCATAAAAACTGAGATAAAAAATTACATGAAATGTTGCCACAGAGCAAGCTGCACGTAGCATGCCAGCCACTATGACATCAATGATGAGGGACGAACTCCGGCACGTGAGTACATTAGCTCTCGTTGTCGTAGGAAATGTAGGGTTTATGCGCGAGCGATTAGCTGAAGCCTCCGCAGATGTATTGCCCTGAACTGTACACGCATTTATGAGAAAATATCCAGAGAGGTATAGTGGCGCACGGTGCTTCAGCATAGAACGAGAATGTCCCGCACTGCTCGTAACCGCTAACGTACAAAATGCCAATGACGCATGCTCTGAAGGGAACGAGAGGGATGGTTATATACGTAGAAAGCGAGAGAACTGTTACCCTGTAATTGATATTGGCATACACATACTGCTGTCTTTTGCCATTGGCGCTGATGCTTGTTTCAAGCTTGAAATTGTACCGCCTACCTATATTTGGTTGAATTCGACGGCACTGGACGGGCAAGTCAGCTCTTCCTGTGCAGTGAGATGCGACCGCCATACGCACGGATTTTAAAAGCGTACATGATACGCAAAAGCATCAACGCGGAAGGTTCCATAAGACATTACAATTTTTCTTTTTCAAATGCCTAATTTTTAATTTCACACAAAAACTCGCGAACTTCTGAATTGTGATAAAATTGAGTTTTAAAAGCATTAAGGATTTATTAAATAATCTCAACCCGTAATTTCTCCAAAAATGTTAAAATCAGTCAAAAATTGTAGTTTTACGCAAAAGATTTTAATATGAATGCATCGCAAGCTTTATATAATATAAAATTTTTGGTGGCTGATTTTAGAGGTCTTGAAATTGAGTTCTACAAAACCATTAATATAATGTTCAGGCTGGGCGCGCGATGCGTTTCATCAAAAAGATCTTTCTTTGGCACTTTTTGTGCCCCCGCCTCTTTCTGCGCTTCCTGTGGGTGTACAAGGAAGCTTATATATAATTGCAAAGAGTGCAAGAATAGCCCCCTATAGTGCTCGGGCTTTGATGCATCAGCGCACCGGAGACTATGGGAAAATTCGATTACCTCGCGTTCGCCCGTACCACGGCGCGATTTTTCATTTTTCTGCTGGCTCGCTTTCCCGCGTTCACGCGCGCGCGTATATTTATACACATGTCTATATATTGGTACGAGCAGCCACAAAGATTTTCGGTCGCACCTAGTCCATCAGCGAGAGCTCGTATCTTTTTTATCTGTACTCTGTACATCAGACCTCGTACACGGTGAGTGTTTCAATGCTCCGAAAATAAGTAATTTATTATGTGTGCGAGTACATTCCACCTGAAAATTTTTGAGATTCCCAGTTGGATTGCACCCTCGGACTTATCGTATCGATTGTACAAACTAATATCCATCGGTTGAAAAGAGATTTCGAACGAAATTGGATAGAGCATACGGATGATCGTTCCATATCCGTAGAGTGCAAAGCTTTGCAGCATGTTGAGCGCGCGAGCCTTAGCCAACTTCATAGAAATAGCAGGGAACTTTTGTTAATCGCGTTTGTATTTTCACAGCTGGTAAGTACTGAGGGTATATAATTTTGATGGAACGAGAGTGAGCTTCTGACGCTGCATAGTGCGAAGTTTCAACTGAAAATTCATTGTTTCAGGCTTGTGAGGCTTTTATACATACACCGCGAGTATGCATATTCGCCGATGTAAAGTCGAAACTGAAACTCCGCGATGTGGCCGTTCCTTCAAATGTATAACGAAACTGTTAGTTTGTTGTATTATCATTTAAATTGTCAGCGCGACAGACTCATCTTCCCTATATCGTCCCTCCTCTGTCCCTCTCTTTCTCTCTATTCTCTATCTCCCTCTTTTTCGTTACCGGCGAGTCAAGTTTATAGAACATATATACATACAACTATAAACGTGACTGCGAGGACAGGAGGTACGCCGAGTGTTAGGCAAGCTGTACCGCGCTACGGTCATAACAATAACTAAGGATTATTTGCATATTCAGACATGCAGTATGGGATATAGTTACGGTGCAGGTGGCTCATTCTGCTTACATAGAATCTTGCCTTTCAACCTCCCAGCCATGATGTCTATTGAACATATATATCTACATTATCCATGACTATCGATGTTCCTCGAAACTTCATACGCAAATCCCATGCATCAAAGTTCCTCGTGGATTCGTCTCCCTCAGCCGTGACGATTAATTTAGCACGAATCGATTGAGTGTGATATTTTCCCGTGAGTCGTATGTTGAACGCCGTGCCTGCAGCGATGAATTAAATTATTCACACAGACTACTCGGAGCGAGCATAATACTCGTTAAAATCAAGGTAACATTGAAGATTTTTGAAAGTCACCTGTGAGTGTCATGACTCTGAACTATTTGTTTGTATAGCACAAATTGTAGCAAATTCGTCGACATAATCCTGAATGGAGTTTTGATTCACTTAAATAAATATAGGAAGTGGATGAGAAGTTGAAAAATAACATCAAAAACATTTGTTGAAGGTTAGAGAATATATCACTAAATCTTCATAATTATCAGTTACGCTTTTTATTATCAACAATTTGTACCACATTCGTTTTCTATGTGTGTGAGAGAAAAATAAAATTCTAAATCAATTTCTTTTAACTTGAGTTATACTGATTTTGGTATTAAATGAATATTCAGTGCATCCTGTAGTTGAAGTGAGCGTGTTTAAACAAAAATCGAATGCTCTTTTAGGTGATGCAATTAAATCCACGCGCACGAATTCGAAATCTTATTTATTTGACCTGATTGAAAATGGTCCAGCTAAAATGCATAAACATTTCGATTAAAAAGGAAGTTGGTCAATTATTTCGGCTCTCGTGAAATTCAAAAATACGTGAATTTTTTAGTTCCTTCTAAATTTCAGAAAATACTAATTAACTAATACACAGCTTAATTTATTTCAATGGTAAGTTAATTATTCAAATGCTATTTTGTTCATGATCGAAGAAAACTCTAGCCTAATTAAGAGATTCATTTTTCTTTATTTATAAATCAGTTCTCGTTCATCTCGCTGACAGGAGCTTGACTAATCACCAAAAAATCAATACTTTTACGTTCGCTCAGGCCAAAAAAATCGCTGAAAAATGCAAATTTACGATGGTAATCGTTAATGGTCAAACTATTTTCTGTCTCCTACTCTCCCTCTTTCACGTACGCGAATTGATTATTAATGGCTCGAGCAATTAGTATTTTTACCAAGTTAAAATGTATACGTTGTGAAAACTAGATTGCATTGACATGCCTGCGCATGCAGAGGCAGCAGCGTGGATGTGCTCGGGAGGCCGTGCATATATAGGTACCCACACGGTGTTTCCCCTCTCGAAAAATTCAATTGAATAACTCAATGAAGCACGAGTAATTCTATTAAACAAAGATTTTTTCAAACCAATGAACAGGACGATTTTTTCAATTACCGTCCCATAAAATGCTATCGCTAGGAAAGCCCGCGACTTATTAAACGTACCATTTGAAAGTACTCCATTAGTGGCCTTATCGGGCCTGCCGATCGCGCAGTCGCTCGGAACGCGCTAGATCAAGCTGCGGCTAGTTTTAAAGGCATGCCGAGGGCGCAAACATTTAGATTGAATTTCCAGTCAAGGTGCGCGCCGCAAAAGATTATTACACGACGTTGAAATAGCGAGAAACTTAAATGGCCACGGACGAGTCGCAGTGCTTTCTTCCTCGGCAATGATATACGCCTTTAATAAAGATGAAAATACGCGTGAACTCTCGAAAAAGTCGAAAGTGGAGCGCGTTGTTGACGCTGAATGTGGTAACGCCACTGTATGTGTACGTTTGCGGATGTGTGAGTGTGTTTGTACGTGTGTGTGTGTTTGAGACCTACGAGTGCGACTCTCGAGAGCGCGCACAGAGAGTCGAGCTTACGTGCGCGCTGCTTTGATAGCATCGACGATTTATGGTCGCGAACAATTGCGATTTCCACGCGTAAAGCATTCGGAGCTAGCACAGTTCCATGCGAGTGTCTATGTGTGTGTGTGTGTGCGCGCGCCATGTAAATGAGCGCTCGCGAAGGTGCATAGGTAGCCGTGCAAACATACTCCATACCGAGCTACTATACCTATAGTAGTCGGCAGAGAGAACTCCCACAATAATCTCGCTAATTCGATAATTGATTTATCACGCGCTTCGTTTATGGTTGCGTCGCGCGATCCCTACCGCAAGTGTGCGCTTGTGTACGCATGGTATTTTCATTGGGCGCGCGGCCGGTGCTGCTGCTGCTACTGCTCTTTGGTATGTGTGGCCGTATATATATAAAAGTGATGCGCGTTATGTGGAATTGCAATTGCTGCAAGCTCGTTCATTAATGCTAAGCTAGAACGCAAGCCGGACCGTGACGCACGACTGCTGCCGCTGCTGCTGTATACATACATATCTCGCAAACATTGCGGAGCCGCGGCTAATGTGCAAAAGTCCACGTATGTCTGTAATGGAAACTCGATTGTTCGCATTATATTGTGTCTGAGGCGTCTGTGCCGAGCGATTGTCAACCTCGAACGTTGGGATTAATTTGTTCTGATTTAAAGAACGCACGTGCGGAGGCTTTAGCATATCCACGCTCATATTATACGTATCATGCACGATTGTATTTCTTTGGGCGTGTTTGTTTATGACACGGGGACAGATCATGCCGATGAATTCCCGCCCCGGTACTGTCTATTTAGCTTTGACCTGTGTCCTATAATTTTCGTCATGAGGAAGCCGGTAAACACTATTTAGCTTTGATTCGAACAGTCTTTTGCCTTCACAAAATTAATACGATTTCGTTTTATAATTAAAATTCGAAAATTTATCGCTTGTTTTTCAGGAAGATGAAAGCGAAAAGCCTGCGTAAATTCCTATGTATGCCATCGTATTTTTGTTGTTGCTCTAGACTGCAGTGATAGTGCCGGGTAGTGGCCGCATTATATCATTAATTCGTAGCTAGCCAAACTGCAGCCAGGACAAAACAAGTAAACACTCGAATTATACACAAATGACAATCAAGCTTTGGTTGTAGTACATGTGTAGCGTGTGCATGTGGGTGGGTGTCTGTATGTACAACATACGCAGCCGCGAAGTCGTTCGATGATTAATTACAACAAATAAATGTAGCCAAACCACAGCACCGAAGTAAATCCGAATAAAGATATATATCGCACTTCGTATCACACCGACCATTAATATCGTTTCTCACTCTATCCTGTGTGCACGCGGCTCAAGCAAACCTGTGACTGTGTATATATGTCCACTTCCCCTGCATCGCCTCTTTTTGTTTACCCAAGCCCGAATATCACATTTATCTCAGCTTCTGATTGTGTACATGGGTTTCTAATTATGAATTTCTCTTGTATATTAATTAAGATTAATTGCAAATCGTCCGAGAAAATGGGTAAAACAAAACGCGCACTAAGATAAGCTGATACGAATTTGTATTCCAAAATAACGGGCTAAGTGCATAATATTACTCTTCGCAATGACATTAAATTATTATTTCACCCAAACTGTGTTGATTGTCACGTAAATTTGCGGAAAAAGCTGATCTTTTGAATGATGCATTCAACATTTTATTGATTGTTGCATCTTCACTTTCAACTCTCGAAAAAATGAGTTTCTGACTGCATGAAATATCTATGAAGCTTCTCATCAACTGGCAAAGGCTCCTGGCAGCTAGCTCGTCGATTAAAAATTCAGCATCATATTTTTTCGGACAAAAGTAGCTATGACTTAAGCAGCAACTCGAGCAAGCAGCAAAGTACAAATTAAAATTTTCATGATTATCCCATTTTCTATTAAGCATCTTTATTTTTCAGCATCGAAGCAATTAGACCGCCATCTTACACGCGTGCCAAGTTTACGTAAAAGAGAAAGTGCATAAAATACGTACGTAGACGGAAGTCAAGCAAAAATTGCCGAGCCACTAGGTGCACGCGCGGAATTTTAAATTCTAATCTCGAGTGCGTCGCCCCGGGGCTTGACGCCATTTTACAGCACAGGCCAAAATACTCAGTGCATCGGCAAGAGAAAAGAGAGTAACATCCGCTCACCTTGCGTTGTGTCTCCCTCTCGTACTTATTTGTTTTTTAGTATCTTACATAGGGTTCTGCTACGCATGCTGTGCAGACAAGTTAAGCATATGCAAGTAGTGTTGAAAATTAACGATTGAAAGAATTTATTCATTTTTTTTATACTTTTGCGTCATCTCTCAACTTAATATTTTTACATCTAAATGTAAAAGAATTCAGTTTTTTACATTTTTAATTTTTAATTTTACCTGTCCGTCACATTACTGCACGTGCTTTATATATATTTCAACAAAATTAGCTGTGGTATACCGACAAAAACCCTATATATTTTACTTAAGGTACTTTTACATGAAATTATCTTTGAAAATTAATGTATAAGTTTGAATATATTTCTTATTTTAATACAAACTGCATAAAGAGTACATGAAATTGCAATAATATATATTATCTTCAAAGCAAAAATGTACAAAAATTTAATTTTATTGAGGACTGAACGATACCGCAGCGCCTCTATGCATTCAATGTTAATTTACATAAGAACTAGTGGAATAGGGCATGGCGTATTTACCCTATTCCACTAGTTCTTATGTAAATTAACATTGAATGCATAGAGGCGCTGCGGTATCGTTCAGTTCTCAATACTCAAATTTAAATATTTTTAATAATTCAATCACCATTAAAATCTGCCTAGGCTTCACGGTGAAGCGCTTCTCCACTAAATGGCGAGTACCTTTATGAGTAAATCTGCAAGTGGCAAAATAAAAATAATTGTATAAGTCTAAAATGTTTTAACGTCGAAGCAAAGATCTTCTCTTCTATATGAATTAAGTTCATACTCTTTTGACAATAAATCCGAATTCACCGATGTTATTAAGTTTAAATTAAAAAAGTCCTTCTAATTGACATTTACATTAAAAATGTAGTATGAGTTAAAAATGAATACATGTTATCTTGATGAGCAGGTTAGATAAGTTTTAGGGTATTTTGTCCAGTGCTTGTTTTTCATAAAAAAGAGAAAGATAACATTTACTTAATTGAAATTCGACATCGTTTCTTACAATCATATTTCTTAAATGCTAAAAGAAAGAAGTTCTCTTGGGTACATTTGCAGAAGTTCGAGTCGATTTTGAAAAAATAAAAGAATGCGTTGAAGTACCGGTTCACAAGTAGGCGCGCCTATTATTTTGCCCAAGGGCAGTATCAGTGAATTTTTCTCTCCTCGTAAAGGCATTTGCCTCAGTCGTTAAGCAATGAAATTATCCGAGGCTACAGTTAGCGCAAGATTGTCGAAAGGCTACCACCGTTCCACCATTAGAGCGAGCTGCACGACGATGAAGAGCAATCTCCTTCTTTTCTCGTTGACACGCTTGCGTTAAAAAGACTGCACGACGCTAGAGCTTCCTCCCGCGACGTACTGAGGGACGTCGAGTCCGGAGGTTATATACTTTTTCTCACTAGCCACCCTCGTTCTGAAGCTCAAGCGAGCGCGAGTACTACGCGATACTGCCTTTTCTACAAAGGTGAAAGTTGAGATGCAAAAAGTGCACGCTGAGCGCGATGATGAGCTTAAATATCACGCGAAAAGCGTTGCTTGTGCACAACCTCGCTCTTTTCTCTCTCTCTCTCTCTCTCTCTCTCTCTCTCTCTCTTTCACTCTCTTCCAACTCGTCTTGAAGTTGCGCACATTTTCCTTTTTCTTAACGTTGCTTTTGTCTTCTCGTACTCGAGGAAAGAGCTTATTTTTGATAAGATGAAAGTTTTGTTTAGGCTCAAACTTTTTTCCCCTCGGTGTGGCTTGGTTTTAAGAAATTACACAAGCCACGTAAATAGTAACTACAAAAGTGTCGAAACGTAATTATGATGCATGAGCTTTATAAATAAAAATTGCCCTTCTCGACTAAGATGGGCTACTAACTTTGCGAGCAATTTTTCTTTCGATCGAGTACATGAAAGAAACTTTTCGATCACTGACCAACCCCCCCATCATCGTCCAACTAATATGAAAATTCTGTCGTGCGCAATAGAATGGGCACAAAAAAGTGAAAAATGAAAGATGCAATACAACATTCACTGCTCGACCGCGAATTTTCTTCTCGGTATTTTTCTATTTACACGGAAGTCAATGCGCACACTAGCATGTATGGAGTTCAAAAAAGTGACTAACCAGGACTGCATGCAAGCACATACACAGGAAGTGGTGAACAACGAAATGTCGAGGTAGGCACTAGGCTTCAATAATAGAATAGTATATACAGCATTGCAACAACAGCAGCCACGTCTTTTGTCGGAATCACTGATGCACAGCATTTTTGGCATTCGGTTAAATAATATAAACAAAAAATATAGACTCGCGTCCAGCGGCGATAAAGACAGCGCTCGCTAATGCCCAGGCTTTCGAAGACAGCTTATGCACTTTTTGTTCCCATTAATTCGACGTTCTACGTTTCTATACAAATGTTTACCTCTTCTCTCTTTTATTTTATTTTTTTTTTATGCGTGCGTCGACGACTGCGACTCGAAATTACATTCGAATTATGCAAGCAAACGAAAGCGGGGGTTCGAAAAAGCTATGAACAATGTATCTCTCGTCGGCTTTTTAATCCGCTAAAATATGAGGCGTAATTTTGCATCTAATTAGAAGCTTTCTCTCTGTCACTACAGGGGGTCTATTCAGAGCTAAAGCCCGCTTTCGTTAAATGCAGCTATGTATAGATTCGTAACGGCGTTACTTTGCATAAGATTCTGTGACGTATCCAAGGCTTGAATAAACTACTCTAAGAAATCTTAACAAGAAGTCAGCGAAATAAAAGTTTTTATTTGTCCGGATTTCGCCTACGTTCTGCGAAAAAAATCCTTTTGGCTCATTTGTACTAGTTCCAGCAATAAAATATTGAATGCAAGTGCAGGAAAACAGCCTCTGCCAGGATCATAAAATATTTCTCAAAATGCTCGATGCACCTACAACATACAGCTCACTTCTTTAATTTCGTTAAGGGTACGTCGTCTCGGCCTTTGGTGAGTACAAGCTACCCTTTGAGAAAAACTCTGAGGGCAAAAAGTAAACTCGTTACGTAGACTTTAAAAAACTATACAAAGTGTTATTTACCTATACATTATCACGAACACCAGTGAGGGGGTATCATTAAAATTTTGTCCTCGGTAATCAGTTTAAAGTTTGAACATCACATAGCTTGAGAGATGACAAAGAGAGCAAAATTACACGCGTCGAAACGAATTACTCGGCAGTTTCTCTTATGTCTCGTATAGGGATATTGTACTTGAACTATTTAAACTTTTGATGTTAAGGAGACAACTACTAGTGGTTCACCGATACGCATAATTATTTTGATATGAAAGATATTGAAAATGTAGAGTCGACTTTTTCTTCAAAACCTTTAATTTGAATTTAATTTTAATCTTAAACAACTTTATTTTCTTGGTTCTTTTTTAAATTTCTTCGGTATAACAATAAATTGAATTAAAAGCAATACATCAGGACTTACATGAAGTAGTATTTATTAGGCTAGCTTCGATCGCTGCTATTGCGAGTATTTTTCTCATTCTCGTGCTCGCAGCGTATCGTCTTTATGCGTTCGAGGATTGAAGCACGTTTCAATGGGTGAAATTATAGCGAGGATTTAAGCTACGATATAAATGAAGATTTCATCCAAAACCGACAACTTATCTGATTTATCATGAATAATCAGATTAGCAAAGACATCCGGTAAAAATTGGAAACAAAATAAAAATGGAAGCATTGATTAATCTAGTTAGCAGGTGTAAAATTTGTTCTACAATTTGTCAAAGAGAAAATGTATGCGTCCGTCGAAGGAAACGGGATAATCGCGTTACTTTTTTATATAATATTTATGTGTCAGGACAGTGAACTGAGTGCGCTAATCTTGCAATTGAATCAATTAAAATCATCAGGACGGATTTATTTTCTAGATTTTTTGCGAGGCAAGAATTTGAGTAACAAAAAGTATTTTCAAATTTCGAGCAAAGAGCCATTTTCATTCGAGGCCGTGATTTGAGTGTAATTTCAAGTTTTAACTAATTATGTTCATGAGATTTTGCATCTCGACTTTTTAAATGCGCGAACGTGAATGTTTTTTCGAAATTATAATTAATTCACTGATTCGAATTCTCAATTATTCCCTTGCGTCACGATCGAATATCTGCGATTGGCAAACGTACTTTTGGCCCCAATTAAGCTCTGTCATTAGATCTGTAACGTGGAGAAATAAAAGAAAAATCGACCGAACGATCGGCTGCAATGGAGCGCACGGCAGCGGCGACGTGTATACGTGAGTGTACGACCAAAGGATCCCACGGAAACTCTGTTTCTGACGATGAATAGGCATTGCGGAGCGTAAGTATCTGACATTTGGCAGTGGAGCGCGAGCTCGTGGTCTCTCTGCCTCTCGTCATTCTATGCAAGCACAAAGTGGTACAGTATATATATACACGTAGTTAGAAATATATATAGAAACAAGAGCTGATTCCTGTGCAGCAGCAGCAGCAGCTCTCGTCACTAGTATATAGGCTAATCGAAATGAAGTCAATAATCAATGATCCGCTTCTCTCGGCCTAGGCACAGGCAAGTATGCATGTATGTGTGTGCGGCTGTGTATGCATATATCTACGAGGGCCGTCGACGTGTAATTGGGATTGGCTCTTATCTACCTCTATGCAAGCTACCCTTACATAGGACCGCGTTTCTACTTAAGTTCCGATCATCGCATTGGTCTCGGAGCGATTGGAGCGTCGTTTGCGTGTATTATTTTGGCACATACTAGCCGCTTTATCTTAACTCTGATTTTAAAATATCTCTGTGAGCTTTTGAAAGTGATTTTTGATTTCATCGATTTCGTAAATGTTTATAACTCGATCGAATGGCTAAAGCCACTAACGAGATTATCTTAAGCTAGCTGTAATAGCATAATGAGTAATGATGGAGCCTATACTAAATATGTCTTCGCTATGCAGCAAATACGCACGAGCATGACTTTAACCGCTCTATCCGACTAATGGTCCATTTCAGATACAATTTTGTAGCTTATATTCATTAATGGAAATATATGCATTATTGATGTATCAGTAACAAATTATGTAACAGCATGAGTATATGCTGTGAATCGATTGATGGACATATGTAATCGAAATCAATAATACAACTTGGAGACTTACCAATTACCTGTGTTGATCGGCATTTCATTGATTATGTGAAATAGATGAGACGATTATCATTGACATTTGCATAATTTTTTTTTTAACATGATATAGTATTAATAATGTTTTGATTATACTTTTTGTCTCGAACTTTGATAAATTTTAAAAACAAGTGTCAAATACGATCATGATTTTGCTGACTGAAAACTTCACAACCATAATCGTATGTTACAGAGGGACCAACATTTTCTATGGCAATATCGAACGTGACCATCCCAGTGGGGCGGGAGGCCGTACTGTCTTGCGTCGTCGAGGACTTGTCAAACTACAAAGTAAGCACGACATAAAAATATCCATCGCACCCAATTGTACGCGCTATTTTTACTTTTTTCCAAAAAATATCGGAAATCCCCCCGAAACTTAACATTGGCCGACGCTCGAGTGTATTGCTCGCGCGGGTGGCACACACACACATCTGGAATATATACGTCGAGCAAAGCCCGTCGAGCTGGGGAAACTTTCCTTTTAAGCGACGACGACAATATAACGACGACGATGGCAACGTCAACGAGGCGTGAAAAGTGGTACTTAAAGCTCTTGAGCACTTCGATTGCTCAGCACTAAGGTATCCAATGGTTGGGCGCGCGCGTTCGCGTGTATTTTCGACCTATAGCATTGTTCGGTCAAGCGCGAAAAAGGCAAAGCTTTCCACCGGGACTGGAGGACGACGACGATGACGACAAATGTATTTGTATAGATATATCGCAGACGAGCTTTAATCGAATTGTAAGGTATCCTATTGATTTTTTGCTACAAGATTCTGTTTACTTTTCCAAGAATCAATTAACTTCAAAAATAATTTTCATACTGCCTCTCCGTAACAACGCAACCCGAGTAAGTCAAAAAAGTCCGATTTTAAGCTCGAGACTTGGCTCGCACCAATACGCGTCGCTACTTGAATTTTTAAGGCAAGACTTGATAAGCGAAGGTGTACTATTCTAATCATAAGCGTTTTAAAATATCCTACGAGTGCATAAAATTCAGGTTCTTCTTTCTGACTTCAATTTAAACATTCCAAGAGTCTGTTTTCCCGCGCATTTCAAAAGATCCATTAACTTAATTACACGGGAGCGAGAATTTTGAATATAAATTGAACTGTTGAACTGCAGTAGAGAGCTTAATACCGAGTCAAGCTCGTGAATGTATAGCTCATATTACTCTCTCCGCTAATAGGCAATTTGATTTTATCGTACGTGTGTGTTTTGTTCGCGCTCGCTAACCGAGTTTTTTCTTGCATGTTTGAAAGACAAGGTCTGTGAATAAGATTTTTACGCGCAATAAAATCTTTAACAGCTCGATTGGCTTTAGAAACATATTCTTGTGCACCTTTTTTTTCAACGCAAATTGTATATAGTTGAAAGTCAATACCCTTGATCGACAGCCGGAATATGCGATATAAAAGTTATACCGAAAGATGAGTGCGTGTATAAAAAAGATATATATATTGAGGATTTGATCACCGAGTCGAATGGGCTTAGGATATTCTCGCCTCTCGCGTCTATATGGGTATCATCGCTCTCAATTTGAGAGGCGCCATGTATAGTTATGCGCGCGCGCGCAAACTCGTTTCCAGAAGTGAGAGCTTACATTATAATATCAAGAGCCGCGTGTAAGCACAAGACCCTTATTGCGCAGACTGTCCTTTCCTCCAGCACGCGCATGTAGCCTAACAGATTTCAAGTTTCGTTATTAGTTTTATTACTATGAAAGCTCGCTCGGAAATTTATTTTCTTAGCTTATTTTTTCGTGCTCTATGAGAAATGTCCCACTCGCGTCTTTGTTCAAGCGTGGCGTGCGTTAACAATGCAAATTAAAACTTGCATTTTTCATATAATACGAGTATTTTTGTACGCGCAATGGTCATTTAAAAATGAAAAGCTTCGCGAAAGAGTTTTGTTAAGTAATACTTATGTACAAGAGATAAAACTTATAATGGATATACAAAAAACGGTTCAGGATAATTCAAGTCAGCTTTTGACCTTTTCATTCGATTGAACGTGCGCCTTGCTAAAACCCAAAGGGTTTTTTTCCAACGTTAAGAGTCGATAATGGTGGAGCTTTTTCGGTAGGATTTCGTGTTATATCTCACCTAGCACCTATGTGGCTACTATATGTATTATATAGAGAGAGGGGCTCTGGTGTTACTATAACAGACCGTCATGAGTATAGTATGTATCTTATGTATAGATACGAGTGCTGCTCGTTGAAACCGCCACCGGCAGTTTACTCGACAAACCACTCAAGTTTCTCTTGTATAAGTCTTTCCACTACCCACTCCGCTCTTTCAACGGGTATATTAGCCAAGAATCAAAGATTTTAGTGCTTTGTTATTATAGCTTTTTATGTTCTCTCTTTCTCTCGGAGATAAACATATGATTTTTTTTTTGATTTTCGATTCACAATCCTTTGAAACTCGAATTTAAACAAAAGTTGATGTTTTTTCTAGCGACGCTACTCAAACACGCAACACACAAGTATGTTTGTCAGTTCGTTACATTCTCTGCGCGAACCATTTATGCAAGCATCGTATGAAATTTACAGCAAATATTTGTATTATAAAGTTCGGCGTCACAAATCTCACATGTATTCGTACACGTGGAAGCGCAGATACGTGCTGGTACATACGGCAACATTAACAGGCGCACATTTTGCATAGTGCCGTAGTAACACTGCAATTCATAACAACTGTTTTTTGATACGACCTCTCTGCAACGCGTGCAACAGCACTATTTACAAAACACTGAATACTCTGCATTTATATGCTCGAACAAACTAAATTATTTTACAAAAGAATAAATATTCTCCAAAGCGTAAAATAATGCAGGGAAAATAAAAGGAAATACGGATTCTATTACTCTCTTCATACGTACATATACATTTCTATAGGCATCATTACCAACATCCGCCAGCATCGGCTGATTCACCTCATTACGCGTGAAGTTATGTTAGCTCGTTCATGAACTTAATTCTCTTTCTTGAATGTATGTAGAGTGCGACCTTATCCTAGGCAACGTGGAAAACAATAATTCATAGGTTAGAAAATAGCACAGAAGGCCAGCTTATTTTCTCGCAAAAACGTGTAGGAATGTCAAAAGCATTGTCATTAAAATGGAGCTCGCAAGCAGCAGAAAGAGAGAGACAGAGAGAGAAAAGGGTAGAACCTGTCTGCGTCCTGCACACACACTTACACTATATAGATATGAGAAAGTGTGTTATAAAGTCCATATATAGTATATTATGGAAGGAAAACTTTGAAATTTCACCATGGAAGGCGGTCCTTATAGGGCAGACGCTTTATGACTCTGCAGCAAAGCTAAAGATAAAAACTGACTTTACGTGATCGTGGCTTTATATGATATAAGTTTAACCATCGTCTCTAGAAAATAGGAATAATGTTAGGGAATTCGCACAGGAGTCAATTTAGAAGTAGCTTTTTCACACGTTTTTACTAATCAAATTTAAACCCTTCGCAAAGTAAATCTTGGGACACTGCTTACTCTTATAGAATTCATTAGTACAAGACAAAGTTGTTTGCGGAATCCGAAAGTTTATTATCAAGTCTGACTGTGCATTTTTACTCGTGTAATTTTCGGTGGAAAACAGAAAATAAATTCCTCAAAGAAACCTCTAACAGGTGTAAAAAATTATGTTTGAACGCATCGTCACTTGGCTATGCTATCGTTTTCACATTTAAAATATCCTTTTCAAAAGTCTGCTTTAAATGAAAAAGGGGAAGAATTTGTTATTTTAACGAAATTACGAAATTATTCGAGTATTCAACTCGAGATAAGAATGAATGATTTTTTTTTATATTCTTGACTTTTTCTGGTCCGGTATATGGTCAGTTGATTCAACCACGCTTGATGAGGTTACAAGGAAAATGAGAGAAAAAACGAAAACGAAGCTATGCACACTTAGAAAGGAAAGATAAGGAGTCCGCATAGTATAACAGGATGAAGCGCGCTAAGAGAAAGCTGAATACGTATATGAGCAAACTCGTGCTTGCATGGGCGTGTTCGTTTACGCGCGCGCGGAGAGGAAGACGACACGTGACGACGAAGGTTTGTTATTTTTCCTCGTGCGGCCGAGCTTTGTTCCAGCGCGTTTTATATACACTCGGCAGTAGTCGCGTGGAAAAAGAAATATAGAGCAAGCTTGTCAACTCGTAAGGGAGGTGTGAGCTTTTCTCTTTCATGCAACGGTGATGGCTTGCTTTGTCTCTCGTAATACATATCCGATTCTTTGTCAAATCGACTGGGTAGAAACATTTTTACCTAGTCACTTTAATGAACATGTTTAGTTTAATTCCGCCAGAGTTCCTGATTTCATCAATATTTTTGGAAAAGTTATTTCTGAGTCTGACGAAGATTTAACTGAACAATGTCAGAAACGTACTTTTTGGAAATCTAATTAACAATGAAACATTTTTTCCGGTAGTTAGAATTTTAGAAAATTCTGTATTTGTCGGAAAAATTTGCACAGAGGTAATCTTACTGCATCTGATCTGAACTACAATATATATCAGAAAAAATCATACATTCATTTTATAATGTTCAAAACAATCCCTGAAATAGTGTAATGGGCTTTAGAATCTAAAACAAACAAGAAATTAAAGTATAAAACATGTTATATGTGAGTGAGAGTTGCATTTTGAGTTCAAAGTACTTTTAGAAGTTCGGTTTAAGGTTTGGGAGATGTTACGAGTTACTTGGGTTGTATTTAAACTCCATCAGCAGTAATAGCTATGACTGGGTTAAGGGGTTTCTTGCGCATCGGGTCCAGAATCAAGATAAAACTTTTTCAATGAATTAGAATGCGTTAAATCGAGTGGTCACCTCAGATTTTGCGGGTTGCATAGAAAATTTTGAGATATTTGACTTTAAAGTTCGGAAAATTAGGATGGGCTCTCATGAAGCTGTCTGATTAAAAGACAGTAATTGACATTTCATGAGCTTAAGAGTATATAAACAAATTTGTACTTGTGAAGAAAATGTTTTGGTCTTTCCAATAATACACATTAAACTATCTTTACTCGTGGAAAAATTGAGATTTTTTACATCAAAAAGGAAATCGACGTTTACGTCAGAAGGAAAACGATATTTTTGTAAAAAATCAATTGATGTAAGTACTCGTAAGAACCGTCGCACGCTTACTTAGTCGTAGTGTAGGTAACAGGAAAATCGATCACATATATTACACGGATATAGAGGTTTAAATTAAAAAAAAATTGTTCACGTAGAACTCGTCATAATAAACTCGACAAGTTAAAAATAATAGAAATTTTTGTGTTGTGATTTACCTGATCGCAATGCAATATTTCAAACAAAAAACATTCGCAAAAATTTCTGTGATACATTTTACAAATTTGTATCTTGTTCGTTCATATAAGAATTAAATTTACGTCTTAGAATATTTCAATTCCGATGCTAATTCTGAATAGTGAAGCACGGAAGTTTATAAATACACATGGTTGGCCACGAGGATGTCATGAAGAATAAAAATGATTTTCTTCCCCCCGACTCTTAACGAGTAGATCGAGTCTCCATTGTTTTCAACTTATCGCTTGGTCAGTCGGGTGCAAAACAAAAACAGATTCCCTGACTGGTCATCGGCTTTGTTTGAGCTATTCTGCGTGACAGTCTTTTTCTCTCTTTCGTCCCTACACACAATATATACATGAAAAAAATCGATCGTACAGCAAGCGCGCGACTCGAGGAAATTGGAATCAAGAATCGTGCGGCAAGTCTGCACAACTGCGCGCCTCTTGAATTCGTATACGTTCGAATGAAATAAACGTGTGTGGATGTGTGTGCGTGTGTTTGAATCGGCAGAGAGAGAGAGGATCAGCAACCGCGATACATACACGTGCATGTGTACACCATTCACACCCACGGACGAGTTCATCCTCCTGGTATAAAGTTCGAAATCGGAGCGGCGCGAAGCAATAGGACTGTCCGTCGTCGATTTCCTCTTCGAGTAGCAGCACCCCCACGTCGTTCAACCATTGATTTGCAGCATTCGAGCGGCATCTGAACACTATATACATTCTCCACTCTCGCATTTCTTCGTCGTCTTTTATATTTGCATGCCAAGCTATACGCCAAGGCATATCTAGCTCTCGCTATACCCATTTTTCTCTCTGAAGCTTTGTTCTTGTTTGCTTGTACAATTCTTTTAATTGAATTTTCCTGAGATTGATATCTTGCGTAAGCCTCCGTGCCAATCTAGTTTATATAGACGTACACTCGGGGCACGTTTCATTCCGTAACAGCGAGAAAACGTAAAGTTAGCGTAGAAGGGGTCGTCGCTGCGTCGAAATACACAGCGATAAAAACAGAGGTTACACGGATAGGCATAGGCGAGACCCCTATTAGGCTAGATTCACGTTTTCTCGCAGTCGCAGAACTGTACAGCAAGTGCATCTAACACTGAGCTCCATTGTATACCAAGTTGATTATGATATATTTCTGCCTTCTACGCTGAATACGTCAACTCGACGATGCAAAGATTTGCAAGTTGACTATATGTATTTTACGTCACGCATCGTTGAAAAATGGCCGATGACAATCGAATAGAGCTTACGTGGAAAGAAAAAGTGCGAACACCGCTGATAGATGATCTGGCTTTTTTTCAAGTTAGACCGAAGTATACTAGAGTTTTATTCTTTATATCCCAAGATGAAAAAAAAAGAAATTTATAAACGTCAATCGTATATAGAATTGCAGATTATAAACTCTGAGTATGTTATCCCTTTACGTTCGCGTATCATCAAAGCGAAATTTTTTACTTCAAAAAAAGTGACTCTCGCATTCGCGTATCTGTACTTCGATTGAGAAAAAGAAAAGGTAAAGGTATTTGCATCGATAATGAAAATAAATGCGAAAAGGCTGGTATATGTTCTGTACTATAGACCAGAAGGACTTTCTGTAACGAAAGTAGATGCGATCGAAAACTGGTCAAATAATTCGCAGGCTTGGCGAATTTTAAATATTTTTCGAAGTAACGCAATTTTTATACTTCTCAACGAATTTTTTTCGGTACAGGCTCCACGTAGGGATCGATCGAAGCTTGCTCGTCCTAATTCGATAATAATTCCACGTCAATCTTCTCATTTAAAAAATTTGAACGAACTTGGCGTGCACTTTTTTAAGCAACGCTCATCGGTTCAACGGTAATTGTTGCCAGTTTCAGCGTAATAATGGCCATGATTCGATCATTCTCTCAATTTTTTTCCCCCTCGACGTGCACCACCACGCGCATCTCTAGGAATGCAAATAAAAACAAGTGGCTGTAAAATTAAATTGTCCTCCGTGAAAAAGCATAGCGCGCGCAAGAGAGCTGCACTGCAAAAATAACGAGCGAATTTTGCGAGCCAGTGGAGAAGAATAACTTCATCGAGGATGCTATACAGAAAGCGAGCGCATGTATAAAATGCGTACGCAGAAATTGAACCGCCGCACACATACCGCACGTTGCAGTCCGCAATATGTATGTACGTAACGGTGTAGAGAGGATGCTCAACTTTGTGCTCCTCGCCTGCATGTGTGCGTGTGCGTGTCGGGATTGGTTGCGCTCGTAGGCAGCAGCGTATCGAAATACATACGAGTGCCATCTATCAGCCCCGCTCGCGCGTACGCGGACAACGCGACAAAAAGTAATTTAGCGTTTAAGACGATTTATTACAACGGATGATTGAAACGAGCGCACGGCCAACTTGTCGTTAATTACCGATGCGGACACGAATTAATTTCATTCGATTTTGTACCCGTTACATCGAGGGGTTTTCAGTCGGACGTGAACCTGAAAGTTTTTGGTTTTGCATACAAGCAGAGAGACAAAACTTTTTTTCCACGATGAAAATGGTAATTTAACAAGCTACAGATGTGGGAATTATCAAGTCACGGATGAACTACAGATCTCTATATTGTTCTGCGGATGTATCTCTGGCAACAAGTGTACAAGTAAGAGAACGACAAACTCGAGGATCCTTGTACTATTTCTGCCGCTATTCAATATAGCGTCGTCGCACAGAGCTCGCCGATTATATAGCTATACAAACTAGCAGCGCGGCTAGATCGGGGGGAAAGAGGAGATCGTCTACCGCGAATCTCGACAGGAGCGATTATATAGCTATTAGTAGTAAAAGTCAGACGAGCAGAAGCACGTCACGTTTCTCCGCAGTGTAGCTGGCTCGCCGCGTGCCTTCCTTGAGCAGCAGCTATCCTCTCGAAGCGAGTTAGCTTGCACGAAGGAACACATATAGTATATTACTACGCGCGCGATACGTTGGGATCACGTTGAAGCTGGTTTACACCACGGCAGCAGCAGCAGTAGCAGCAGCAGTAGCAGCAGCAGTAGCAGCAGTAGTAGCTGCAGCAATAGGTGCAGTACGGCGGTGCTCGTATGGCCGGAGGCGACGCATGGCACGTGGATAATGGAGCATGCGAAGCTCGTTTCCTAAGCCATAGTATACGTATATGAGTGTGCGTCTCTCTCTCCCTCTCTCTTTACTTCCTTGCCTGTTTCTCTCCGGCACCTCGAGGGGATGGAACGCCGCAGATAGATCAAGTCACCCTATCAGATAATTAAATCCCGGCCTACATGTACATGCCTCGGCGCTCCTCTGCAGTACGCGAGTGTATATACTTATATACATTTACAATTGCGACTACTCTCCGTGTGTATACGAATGTGTGCGTGCGCGCTACACGTCGTATATGCTGCGCATGTATGTGCGCGGCATATATGCACAGCTGAATGTTTTAGCTTGGCACCTTGCGGCCCGGGCTACGCGCCAAATTGCAGGTAATTAGTGCATCTCGAGGCTCGAGATAGTGTATAGTAGTGAGTGCGAGCGAGAGTCGTCGCGCTGGTGCGGCAGCGAAGAGACCCGAGTAAGCACAAGTGATGCTTATGAGTCTCGATCTTCTTCTCCGACTGTGCGACTTTGCGAGTGTGGAGTTTCTCGTGGTGCGGCACTTATACTCGTCTGCTGCGCGTTGCAGCACCAACGGCGCCCCTACTCGTACACGATGTACTCCTCTTGCCTCTCGCTGCTGCTGCTGCTGCTGCTGCAGCTCTCTCCCTCTCTGTGTACACTGGCGCGTACATATACGAGAGAGCTGGAATACTCAAGTTTGGTCTAGTAGCTATCTGGCTGCAAACATACCAGCGTCGGCATGATTTTGTAGCTCTCTGCACTGTGTGTAAGTCTGTATACGAGCATATGCGACGAGGCTTGCGAGCGCGCGTATACACACTTTTGAGTACCGGTGACGTTTTGACTCGGTGTGCTCGCGAGAGCGAGAAGAAAAGGGAGAGTCGACCCTGCACTAACAGCAGTAGCAGCAGCAAGCCAGTCGTATATGCAATCTGCGTATATACGTATGCAGTGTAAACAATGATTCACTGATTAGACCGGAGGCTAGATATGCATGTGTGCATACACGGCGTGGTCCAAGTTTATGCGCGCATATACATCGCATCGCAACACATTCGTTTCGGTGCTCCATTCAAGATTCAAAGTTAATTAAACACTTTGATGTATTATCGAAGATGACGATGATGATAATGATTCTGACGTCATCCTCGGATATGAATGCGCGCTTCCTATTATCGAATTTCAATTCATGTGAATGATCATCCTTGCGGCTCGTGAGACTGGTTTATGTACCATGTATTGAGTAATGGATCTGAAGATGATGACCACTGACAGTTGTTTTTTCGTACTTTGTCCAACTTGGGAATACAACAAAATAATTACATGCCTTCGAAAAAAATTTTCAAACTTTTCTAATAAATAATTACTATACGAAAAATTTTTTGAACTTACGTAGGGTCGATGTCTGTACAAGCTCATACACTCGTCTGTAGTTACTCAGTAGAAGGCCGATAAGAGAAAAGTTTCGCAGTATATTCATTAAACTTTCATTCAGCAAAAGTCTTTTCAGACTTCGTTCGAAGCTGGCAGTGCCAGTAAACATCTTGTTAAAAACTTCATCTTTATCGATCTCTCTCGAAAAATTCCCTACGTCCGTCTGTGTTATATACGTATGATCAGGCTGTTCAAATATTTACACGTTTCTGTATACATACTGCACACACATACATGGGTTCGAACTCTACAAACGAAAAGTCTTTTTATCTAAAATTGAAAATTTTCAATAGACTTGAGGACGAAATTTATGGTTTCAGGCATTCGACACACACACACACACACACACACACACACAGACATACAGCAGTTCGTTTCCCATTTCCTGTTCTGCAGTTTCGCGATCGCGAATTTAAAGTTGTACCTCGACTCGCGCGAGAGTCATGCTGTAGAGCCTTTATCCAAATGGCACTGTACGGAAAAGAAGTGGCGAGTGTTCTTCTATATAAACCGAAATTAGTAGCGCAATACCGAAGCCATATTTTTCTAGTATGCATAACCAGTAAAAATGAAATAAGTGTTTCAATTGTACCGATATGGACTAAAAAATGAGCCAATAATTCATTTGAACGCAACTTTATTATAATCGTGATAAATAACTCAGAACACATTAAACAAGAGTATGTGAAGTAATCGGGATTCTCATAACACAAATTAGAGTATCAACGAATCAGAGTCATGATTCGAAAAGTTAGCTCACGGAAGTTGGATTTGTAATGATATTTTGCTAGTTCCAAATAGAGAGATGCGCTGTAAGTGGGTAATCAGGTGAAAGCAAGTACCAAATACCACACATGAACTCGAAGTACAGAATTGAAATGGTTCTCGAATAATAATCCACAGCTCGTTTATACGTACATGCTACATTTACACCCCAGCGCACAGATGCGATTCCGGCTAGATAAAGTTAAAATGAACGCGAAACGTAATACAGCTTTCGCGCATACACTTGTTATTGCGCCAAGCCGCAAAGCCATACCAAGCACAAAAATTCTTCTCTTTTTTTTACTTATATTTGTTGTAAGCTATGGAATAAGTCACTTGATAAATTTAGAACAAAAATTGTATTGAGTTGACTAAAGTAACGTTAAAAAAAGTTCAATTGTTCATTAACATTTAACTTGACGCGAAAGGAAGTCAGTCTTGCTTGACTTAACGTCGACTTGTACTACTTACATAAACAATTACAATCTTCTAATTTTATATAAATCTTTACTTCAATCTAAATATTCATTGTGTGCAATTAGAATACTAAAAAGCTGACAACCCATGAAACATATCGCAAATGGTTTTTATTATAGGTAAAAGCATTTTTAGCGCTGGAGCTGTTGGGGAGTAAAAACTTTTTAAATTTTACTTATTAACACCGCCCACCCGTAAACAATAACTGAATCCAATTTGTCTTTTTAAACATGTACGCACATTAGCACAATAGAGTAAAAAGGTAATCTTTCTTCCTTCTTTTTTTTTTATTATTATTGTCCTCGACAAGAGATGCAAGTGCGTCCAGTAAAAAAAGTAAAGTAGCCAGTTCTCTCATTGTTTAATGTAAATGCAGTCAGGAATTCGCGTGGCATGAAAATTACCAGTTTTTAAAAGTAATTTTGGGGTAATAAAAGTACAAAGTTCCGCTGCAGCGTTGATATAACTCAGTGGGTCACACAAAGCAGTCCACCAGCGTCGAGATACAAAAATTATGTTCGAAGCCTGCATTCTCTCACCCTTGGCTTCCTCGTCGCTATCCCGTGGGGTATCTTGGACACTTTTCGTTGCTCCACGTGCGCAAGAGGCTCGTTATTTCCAATAAAGCCGAGAGCTGCGTGGGCTATATATACTTTTTCGCGACTACGCGCGCACGCATACCTGCAGCAGTAGCAGCACTAGACGAATGAAACCATTTTCTCATTTCAGCCAGCGGCTTTTCCACTTATTTTCTCTCTTCTCTTTTTTGTACGTCGGCGTTTGTGTATGTGTAGGAGAGCATTTTTTTGTGAAGCGTGCAGTAAAATGTCCTGAGCCAATAAAGAAACAAGAGCTTTTTTGAGCCCATGCAATGCTTGTGCTCAGAAATGTACTTCGCTTTCATTTTAATTGCACTTTGAACGCAAATTTCAAAGAAATTTTTCGCATTCTCAAGCAGAACGATGAAGATGATTATGGTAAATGCAAAAAAATTAAATGACAGTTAAAAATATGTTTTCAACTGATATTTAGATTAATCGATACTGTTTAAAAACTAACAAATTTTCTATTCGTGATTATTCAAATTTCAAATCTGCTTATAACAGTTGTTATTATAGCCACGAGTGTAAAATTATCATTTAGAACCTGTTAAAACAGGCCATCGATAACTACACGTAATTATGATTTTTAAGCTAAACTGTTATACGATGTTGAAATTTAGCCAAAACCGTGAATTATCGTCTTTGAACAATATATGTCAAATATGCTCTATGCGTAGCAATATTCTTGGCAATTAGCCCAAGAAAGATTGATTTTAAAAAACGTAACTATTTGACAGTTAAAATATCGGATTATCTAATAAATCGGACAATTATACGATTTCGTAATTTATTCATCGATTGTCCCAATTTGACAATTTCAAGCTATCAAAAAAATTATAGAAATTTATTTGAAAATAAAAATGATAAATAATTGCATGGATCTTCGTTTGATGAGGAATGCAGAAATTGGAGACTGACGCATCATCAAATAACAAATAATAATTTCAAGCTCGAACTGTGAATAGGACTTTAGATATCACAGTTTCGAATCCTCACGCGTCATTCATACCGCAACATATGAGCCGATAAACGACGATTATTTATTCGTTTTTATTATTTAACGCGAGTGAAAAAGGGAGTGAGAGAGAGATCAGCAGATTTTTCCCCTGACCCTCTAACACGCGATGGTGATTGTCCGAGTTGATATACACACGCACGCATCGTGTATATACGTTACACATAGAAACAGGGGAAAACATTAGTACGTGCATACGACTGTCACATACAGTTTGATCGATCGTTCGCCCGGGGAGTTGGCATATACAACAACCCGCGGCAGAAGGTGTACCCGTGGGAGCGAGAGAGCGATTCCAAAGCTGGCACTGCACATACGTACCAACGTATACGATCAACGCACATGCACGATAACGTTAATGCCAACACTGTGCCGGCAAGCCCATGCAAATATATGTAGGTATATACATACGTATGTAGGCGTGTGTGTGCAGTGTGCACGAATACGAGTACATGTGTGCGAGAGAAAAATGTTTCGATACGTTTACTGGGGCGTTTGCTTTGGAGCGGGGAGTCGTCCGCAGTACTACTGTAGCAGTTCTCTTTCGCGCGCGCCTGGCCAAGTACTTCGCAGCAGAAAAATAGTATAGCGTGGACCAGACAGAGAGCTAGAGATAGTTTAGAGAGGCAAGAGAGAGAAAGGAAAGAAAAAGCTGCAGAGAGAGAGAGAGAGAGAGAGAGAGAGAGAGAGAGAGAGAGAGTGTGTGTGCGAGATTTAACGTTTCGCTGGAGTTGTACAGTTCAAGCTTCGCGAACAATCGTCCAATTTTTTACTCGACTTGAAGCACGCTGCTGTCGCTGCATGTGCTTTCCTCTCCCGCGCTTGCCTTTTACCTCTCGACCGTGCTCTTCAGGTCGGCATGTTAAACGCATAAAAATATCGTTCGCTAATTCGTTTTCCCTATTTTCGGTAATACTTGACGCGCCGACCGTGTACACAACGCAGGTATATAGCTTTTTTAATGAAGGATCCTGGCTCGTAGTAAGTATTTGCCCTCAAATCACAACGCTAGTGCTTATAATATGTATATCGCGAATTTCATGCGCGCTGGCAAAAATATGAATTTTCGGATTGAATTAATCTGAGGTTGCTGTATATGAAATATACATTTATATGTGTAATATGATTTTCAACCGTTATGAATATCATTTTAAACATTGCTTCTACATATTAATTTAAGATGAAGTTTTTTTTTTCATTCATCAAAGCCAATGTTTATTCACCAGCCCAAATATTTTGATATAAAGTATCAAATGACAACGATATTGTTTGCACAATTTTGTGCAGCTGAGGCAAAAGCAACAAGTAAATGAATCTTAGGAGATATATTTCACTGTTAAATTTTACTCTTCATTGTGCAATGATAGTATATTATATAACGAGTAGAAGCAACAAATTATAAACGTTAAATAAATCCAGCCATGAACGTAATAAATTAATAATTTATATATTTCGTTTATCTTCAGCTCTACAGCGTTTAAGAAGCAATAGAAAACGAAATAGTACAAAAAGCTCTACTGGCCGGCGAAATTTCGTTTGCAATCCGTTTTGCGACGCGCTCTTATATTAAATAGCTTCTTTCGAAGATTGGAAACAATAATTTCCCTTGGGAATATCAAAAGAGCCCCGCTTCTGTGTGGAATGCGCTCTGTAGAATTTGATAATACTAAAACGAATCAAATGCGTTCGTACAAAAGTTTCTACGCGTAGCTCGCACTTGACGATATTTTATTTGAATGTTTCATACGAACCCAATTGACAAATTAGAAATTTAGCTTCAAATTTCATAAAGCAGACACTTAATTTATAAAAATTTTATGATACAATGTTTACTTTAATTGTAACATAAGTAATATAAAAATAATTGTTTTCAGATTGCTTGGTTACAAGTGAATACTCAAACTATTTTAACGATAGCGAATCACGTGATCACGAAAAATCATCGAATAGGCGTCACGCACAGCGATCATCGCACATGGTATCTACACATAAAGGATGTCCGAGAATCCGATGCTGGAGATTACATGTGTCAGATAAATACAGATCCTATGAAAAGTCAAATTGTTTACTTAGAAGTTGTAGGTGAGCAAACTTGGGGCATTTTTCTCAAAAATGATCTCGAAAAGTCGGGGGCTATCGACTTTTAAGCTTTTTTATTTTTTGTAATTGTATCCCTCGTGGATTTTTTTCCTCATTTTACAGTTCCCCCTGATATACTGGATTATCCTACGAGTACAGATATGGTTGTACGAGAAGGCAGTAACGTGACGTTGAAATGTGCGGCGACTGGCTCGCCGACCCCTAACATAACGTGGAGGCGTGAGGGCAGTGAACTAATAACTCTCGCCAATGACCAAGGAGGTGAGAATTTTATTTTGTTCCGCCGCGCGAATGAGATATTTATGTTGATGCGATCGTTAAAATTGAAAAATATCGTCGTTTTTTATAAAATTTACATCTCAATAGAACTTTAATGCATTCTTGTGCCTTGAAAACCCAATTAAAAAGGTAATTATTATCAAGTAAAAACTTACAGTAAATTGTCTTTAGAACAGCATCGTAATCTTGTATAATCTCTATTCTGGTCATTAATAATACTTGCACAGCAAATCGATACTATATGCAAGAAAGCGGTCGAGTTTAGCGCACCTTCGTTGAGTAAGGTGTGAACGTAATATTCGAATGGGGTTTTACCCCATTTCCCACCTTAACTAATGTATCGAAGTCTTTACAGTATAAATTAAGCGTTAGCAAAAACTTACGTGTATTAATTGTGAAAACAGAATCTCGCGCCTAGATCGTGTACGTTGGGTTCACGAGATTAATTGGAATAATGTAACAAAAAAAAAACATAATTAATTATGGTTTTCAGTGACGCATGTGGAAGGTCCAATGTTGAACATAACGAGGGTCAATCGGCTACACATGGGACCTTATTTGTGTATTGCGTCCAATGGTGTACCACCGACCGTCAGTAAAAGAATCATGCTCATCGTGCATTGTAAGCTTGAAATTATTTTTACATGTACTGAAATTAAGAAACGATAGTAATTAAAGATTTTTCTAACTGGTTAGTTCCACCTATGATAATGGTTCAAGATCAATTAGTGGGTGCTCAAGAGGGACAAGAATTAACCATGGAATGTATGTCAGAGGCATATCCAAAATCGATCAACTATTGGACTCGAGAAAACGACGATGAAATCATAGCCAACAGTAAGTACTTAAATGTTGCTAATTTTCGGGGCGTCTGACTATTTTTGCCTCTGTCTAGAGTAAGCTGGCTAATGAAAAGTATTAAACAGAGACGTATGCATACACAACACATAGTATATCGGAGGTTTAAAATGGATAATGATCCGTAAACTAGAATAGTTTCGGGGCGGCCTCTCTTGCATGTGACATCACCGCGAGAGACGCGCAGATGCGCTCGCAAGCAAGAAAATACGAATTCCCTAATCGCTCGGTTAATTAGGATAATCTCTTATCTCAGAGGCAGCGCACACGCACACACACATATATATAGTCGCCTTATCGTACGAGCGGGTTAGCTGCGCTAGCAGCAGTAGCGGCATAAGAAAAGAGCAAGAGCGGATTCTCGTATCTATATGTATACGTATATACATTCGCGAGTTCGCGCGCGCAGCGAGAGATCTTTTCTCGTGTGATTGATGGTGTGTTACTGTCACATAAATCACGACCTAATGGCTAATTAAGTAATCGGTGGTAATTTTGCCGTTCCGAAGCCAAATATTTCTTCCTCTGTGTTTTGCGGCTATATATAGTAATGAAAACGACAGTCAGTTGATAACTTGATGCACCAATGAATGTGCACACGCTTCGATGTTAATTTTCATTATTCTTTGAGCCACCGATATCCCTCGCTATTGTTGAATTCGATTAGTGTCCCGCATCGTAAAACGAAATCAATATCAGGGCGAATTTACGACGCTGATTGGATCATTAAATAGTGACTCTACAAAAACAAACGCGTTCTCATAACTTTTATACCCATGCTTCGAACTTAATTAATTTTGCGAAGTAAACAGTCGTGTCGTGTACGTTACGCGCTGTATTATAACCGAAAAGCAATGGGAAAATCGTTTATCAAATCAATTAATGGATGTCAGTTCAAATGTTTGTTCAAAATTATGAAGAGCACCAATGTACCCGGGGAGCTGCTTTGAAATACAAGCTCCCGTCAAATTTGATCGGTATCATTTTGCAACTTGGTATTACGTACATCACTCTTAATACAGGGGACGCATTGTTAGCAGCCAGGGGCAGAATGAAATATGTCAAAGTATCCTATATTCTATGAGCTTGATTTGTAATAATTCGCATAACGATTGACAATTCCGAGAGTACCACTCATTTTAACAAATAAATAATTTGTCACACATTTGAACTTTATTTTGATAACGAATCAAAATATACTCTAAGTCTATACGGTTACCAATAATCAATACTAAAGGATTATCAACTGTTAATGAATTATTTCCTAAAAACTATTTTCTTAATTATTACTAGGTGCTCAATTAGCTTATATATACGTGCGATGTATGCAAAAAACATTACCACAAAATAAAAAGATATCTTTGAACTCATACCAATACATTATACATAATGGTATTACATATGTGATATTAAAAATGAAGTTCAATTAGTCATTAAAACGGCAGATTGTAGAAAAAACTACGGCAGTTGTGTCAATAATTTTCTCTCTACCTCAACTTTCCTCTATATTCGCTGGTCGTGGGTTCAGGGGTTCACTCCTCTATTCAACGCGAGGAAAAGAAGTTACACTTCAAAAAATTGTAGGAACCCAAACAATCGCCTCGTTCGATATGATTCACCGCGTGTACGCAAACACAAGGTTTGGCCAATGAAATACGCGTCTATCTACAATAGAAAAATGAATATAGAATTTGCAGAGGCGATAGCGCGGTAGGAAGAGCATAGCGAGCTATAGGGGCAATGCAGCTCGTGGTTCAGCGCGTCGTTAAACTTTTTTATCTGCTTTTCAAACTCGAAGCCGATGAAAGTTTCCCTTCGATGCGAGAGCGAGAGCGCTCAGCCCAGACTAGCAAAAACGTCTTTGGGCATCAGACGTGTTTGCTGAAACCACTCTATAAATGCATTCAAGCCTCGGTATAAAAAGTTTCCAGTATCGCGTGCTTTCCACACCTTTGCTGTTATGATACTTTTCATTTTCAACGCATTCCGGCTTAGCCGCAGGTTTTAACCTGGTGTCTCGCTTCACGTGCACGTATTTGAACGCTGTTATGGATAATTTTTTACTTCCACCCTTTTTTTCTATAAAGATTTTTAATGATTGCTCAATATTTGTCTAACTAAAGACCTTTTCGTGTTTTTTTTCATTTTTAGGTGAAAAATACGATCCTGTTCTTCTAAATAATGTCTATAAAGTTCAAATGAAATTAACCATTCGTTCGGTCAGCAAATCAGACTATGGAGCTTACAAATGTATAGCCAATAATTCTCTAGGGAGTACCGATGGAAGTATCAAGCTCTATCGTACGTATATTCAATACTTGATATAAACATAAGTGACTTAAACTTGATCGATTAAATTAAAATTGACTATAAAAAATAATGTTTATCATATTAGATATACCTACCCCTTCAACAACGCCAACAACAACGACGACAACAATTGCAACAACTATTAGGACAACATCTACCACACCTATACCGTATAGAAGTAATATTATTCATTTTACAGTCTCTGACTTGATCGTATGATACTCTCATTAATAATCAATTTTCCATTATTATCAGCTGAAAGAAAACAAAGAACAAGGCAAAGAATAATATCAACTGCAGCTCCACGTATTAACGATTTGGCCGTATTTTCTAAAGCTACAATAAATAAAGAAGGTAATAAAATAGTAAATGATATCATGCAAGATACCTTATATTTCTTTGAAATTTATTTTACAACACAGAGTCACGTCAGCACAAAGGAAAGAATAATGAAGATTTCAACTCTGGTGCAAAAATTAATTCGAATAGCGGAAAGAAGAATTCTAATAGCAAGAACAGTAATCATGAAAGATTAGAAGTTCAAAGAGATAAGACAGCTCAATCAAGATCTTCTATACCTGCATCTCATGCATCTGTTTCGACTCTCGAGTATTCAAAGAAAAACTTGTTTGTTGTTGTTTTGTGTTTGTTAATAGTCATCACGGAGAAGCTTACTCAAACGTAGTGAAACAAACGAAACTGAGTGGGATGAACTTTTTGTTAAGCCCTGGCATTGTGGGGAAAATTATTGCATAGAGTAAAAACTCATTCGTTAATTTGCTTCGGAACTTGAGAAAGCTCCGTAAGCCCATTGAGAAATGAAAATAATAACAATTGAAAGTGAAAATCTAACATAAATTGTAATATAGCATGCATTTGAGTGTATGAATGAAAGTTATTACATTGTAAATAAGTGTTTTAATGATATAATACACGTTAAATTTCTATACGCCATGAATTAAATTTTTTAATTATATGAAAAAAATATTAATTTAAAAATAAATGGGCTAAGCCATAGTTAGCGTGATGGTCAAAAAAATTTTTTTTTTAAATTATGTACTTTTGAAGAGTACATTGAAAAGTGAAAATCCTGAAAGTTTCAGCCCTCTAGGTCCAACCCCCAACAGTATTCAGTATTGAACTTAAGGGTTACCGACTATTCATCCTTTGGACAAATCAACTCGACAATTCATCCGGGACATACATCCCAAAGACAATTCATCCCATGACATTTCATCGTGACGACAAATCATCCAGAAAAAAAATAATTGGGAATCACTATGAATAAATGTTATATACAAAAATTATAAAAAATTATAAATTATAAATATAAATTATAATATAAAAATGTTATATACAGTAATAAGAGCAACTACAGATAGGTAAATAAGCTGCTCGGAGTGAGCTTAAATCACACATAATATAATGTTGATACTCACACACACATACACACACAAGAAAATAATATAAATCTGGTATATAATCTGCTCGGGAGTGAGCTGAGATCACACTTTATAACGTATAGTCACTCACACAAATGCCGAAATCAAAGGAAACGAGAGAAACGTGAAATAAAATTAAATTAAATTTTTAGTGAGGATGAATTGTCGCGGATGAATAGTCGCCCACGATGAGTTGTCTGGATCCCGAACTTAATATGAGTCAAGAATCAAGGAAAATTAGAGGAAAACCATGTTTCTTGACTCATATTAAGTTTAATACTGAATTCCGTTTGTCTGCCGATAACCAAAATTTATCAGTAGCTGTATTTTGATGTATCGATGAACATATTACAATATTGGCCTAATCGAAGGGGATAAACACATTTATTTTTGTTCAGTTATATGAATAATCCCTGAAAATATCATTTTTATGGGTCTAGAAGTTGTATATGTATATGATTTCTAAGTATAAATTTGAATTCTACATCAAATTTTACATTAAAAACCATGATTCAACAATTTTTTCATATTAACCCCAGAAAATCAGAATTGCAAGCAGAATATCAGCAGAAAAAGAAAATTCCACTTTGAAGCCCTGAAAATCCAATAGGGTTGGACCTAGAGGGCTGAAACTTTCAGGATTTTCACTTTTCAATGTACTCTTAAAAAGTACATCATTTAAGAAAAAAAATTTTTTGACCATCGCGCTAATTATGGCTTAGCCCAAATACACACTTGTCAAAAATCAAACACGAGTCTTACTCTGCTCTTACAATTGAAAATTGCATATCGAAAGTACTATTTAAATTACCAGAGCAAATAAATCTTTCAATAAAGTTTAAAAGGGAATTTGAAGTATGTTTTATATACATTTTATACTGTTGGTTAATATTCAATAAATTCAGTAGGTGCTAAAGAATCTGTTTTTTTTTTCGAAAAATTATTAAAGTTTGTATACGTAAACTTATAAAATCTACTGTGATGGAAACTTTATTATAATTTTATAAAGTATAAGATCAAAATAAAATAAAGTCCTGAGAAACAATAATAACAACACATTTACTTTATATACAAATCAACTCAACTTTTTAGAAGTATTCATAATAAACTCTGAGATACCTTACACGTTTAAATTTTTGAACTATTACTATGAGATATTTTTTACTTTAATTAATAAAAATTCAAATCAATATCACATACTTTAATTCGCAACACTTTATACTAAAAGGTTTGTGAAATAATTTGAGTTAATCACAGTTAAGGCTATTTAAAATGTAAAATAAATTTTACCGAGCTAAGCGATTTTTGATAATTGTAAATATGAAACCTAAGACATAAGTAATATAATGAAAGATTATGATTTATCAATTAAAAATGTATTGTCATTGGCCATCAATAGTTCATATTGAGAAATCTAAGCGACAATTTCAGTACAATGTGAAATTATTGACATTAAAACGACCTATTTATTCCCACTCGTTAAATAGTGAATTGGTATATTTTTGTACAAACCATAGAAAATTTTTAGAAACTTTTTTGATTCATTTGATATTTGAATTATTTTACTTAATTTTATTAACCTGAATTTTGATTTGTAAATACTTTGAAACGTCAACCATGTAAAATGTTTTTCATGTAAAAATATGGTATGTGTAAATAAAAAAACTATAATCCTATCAATTTGTGTAAATTTGCTAATATCATAAAAAATAATATCATATAGAAATTTAACTACGTCAACAGTCAATAATTTTCTGTCTAAGACTTAAAAAATATGAAAGAGTAATGAACAATTAAAAATGCAATAAAAGCTTCAAAAATATTTGAAAATACTAAATATTTAACTTCTGGTTATTTAGTTTTGTAGTAACTTAAACATCATAAGTGAAGATAATTTTTATGAGATTCGTTATTTCCCACATATCATACCGTCATACACAAAAAACTGGCTTTTACTAAATTTGACGAACAACAATCGTTGTTTTTAACCCCTACAAATAACCATGCAAACAATCAAGTTTATGGGACCATTAAATAACGGGTTTTGGGGTTTGTGGGGTTGATTATAAAAATTGCGGTACACACTAAAACGAATAAAAAAATCTAAAAAGTATTAAAATTAGGAAAAAACCGACACATAACAGAAATCAAATGAACAAAAATTATGAGTACATATGAAAGGAATCAAACGAATACAGCGCCAAACAGTAACCACGCGTATTATACTCTGCAGCAGTAGCGAACAAGCAAACTCTGGACACTTCAGAGCGCCATCCAATAATAGCACGAAAATACTTTACCTAGGTTTTTCCTGCGAGAGTCACTCGTGCGAGAAGCACCACGAGCACGAGTGACGTATAGTATTTTTTATCACGAGTTGCGGGAAGTTTTTATTTCCCGCACGCTCAGCCGTGCGGGAAGTATGTAGTTCCGAGTAATATTATTATACTGCTCGGAAATCACGTACTTCCCGCACGCTGTGATAAAAAACAAATTTCATGATATATTTTCAGCTATTACTGCATTTATATTCATATTATACGATCGATTTTATTTTTATTCGTGAAAAACATTTTCAGCTACTACTGCATTTATATTCATATTATACGATCGATTTTATTTTTATTCGTGAAAATTAAATTGATGTGTCAATTTTCATTGAAATATCTAATATCGTCCATGGTTAACTATCGTAAAGTACATATAGTAAAAAAAGTTTAGTCATCGCATTATTTTACTATGATTGAAAAATATTTAAGTTAATGTTACGTGATATAAATCATGAAAAAATAATTAAGAAACATATTTTAAAATAGATAAGGTCCTATGAATTTGCATTTACTTTGGGATGACTTAAGTATATTATATCAATCGCTTACTTCGTTTAAATTTATTTTAACGGATAAACGTTTTTTGGCTAGAAAATGGGAGTTTTCATTTCAGTTAGAGGTAATATTTGAAATGGCTCTGAGTATTTTGACAATTGTTTTTGATTACTAAAAATTTTATTATTATTCTTTTGAAATAATGATATATTGAATCTAAAAAATTAATATTTTTACTTTTTTGTTAGTCAATCAAGTTATACTTACCTATTTTTCCACTTACATGCACAAATTTGTTTAGTAATTACAAATAACAATAACAATTTTAATACAAAACAAAATAGATATTAAATTTTTCATTAAATAAGCGATGAATATCAAAAGGAGTGGAAAGAAGAACTGGTAACTCTAAACGGTAAACCGGGATAATATCGGTACAGTTACCAAGTTGAATTCATGATAAACTTGCATGATGAATATAGGACTTTAACAGAGTTGGTAATCTAGATTCCTTTTCTGTAGTTGCAAATTTTCAGGATATAAAGAATATAATACGACCGCCAAATGGTAAGTTAGTTTCTCAGCATTCATCCTCGTTATAGACATAGCCACCAGGTGAAAAAAAGATAGTTATTCATTTTTGACAGCTTCAATCTGAACAATATACTGAAAAAATAATGTTTTTATTCATTTCTAAATAAACATAGAATAAAATATAAAAATTCTAAATAATTCATAAGCATTTATTCATACTTCTCTGCATATCAATAAAATTTTCTTGTAAGATATGCTCTAGTAACAATTGATAAAAAAAAAACGCTTAGTGAAAGGTTACTTTATTGAGTTACAATATATTATATACAGTCTTATTCATGTAGTACAAATCTATTATTTATATCCTGAATAAATGATGATGTATGAAGTACTAGATTTTTATCCACATGGAAGCTTAGAACTTTAAAATAATTTTCTACATTTGTTGAATGCGATCCCCAGATTACACTTAATTTAAATGGTTATCGAAATTTATAGTTCATAGAGACTGACTAAAAACTCATATACTAATACAAAAAGCATAAAAAAATTATGCAACAAAAATATATTAAAAAAATTGACTAGCAATAATATATTATTATACTATATTGTAGCAATAATTACAATTGCTTTAATTATAAGCCGCAAATCGAACCAATTTCAAATTTTGATAAGAATAAATTTGTCCATTCTTACATTTTGCTTCCAGATTTAAAATGATCAAGATTCGGTGTATCAAAATTATAGTATAGAACAATTTATTGTATTAAAAATATTTTATCAAAGGAAGTTTATGATCATCAAACCCATTTCCGGTCTGAACATAAAATTTCAAGTTTTTGCCGTAAATATTAGCAGTATACATGAACGTTACAGTACTTGTTTTGACAATAAACAAGTAACTTACATTTTTATGACCTTTACACACTTTTAAGCATTCATAATACCAGCACGTGCATTTATATTATGTGTATTTACCATAGTGCCGAAATAAAAATCTATTGAAATGATTGCAAAACCAATCACAGAAAATTATGTAATATTGTTGTCCGAGTCTAAAACTGTATGTACAATGTGTTATGATGTGTTTTGTTTGTTAACAATATATATTCATACATATACAATATCATACCCTTTTGAACGTTCTTTTTTGCTGATATACATTATTCGTTTTATGAATGGAGGCAATCTTGAAAAATATTGATTATAATTTTATCAAATAAAGTTTAAAATTACACATTATGGAAATAATAATTCGATGTGAATCTTTACTTATTGCTACATTTTAAATATCACTCTCACAAACGCTTTTAACATGAAAGTATAATAATTTATCAATTCATAATATTTCAAGGGTTAGCCATGGTTATCCGATTTGAAATAATTATTACCGTTCGAGCGGAGCACGAAGAATCAAAAAAGCCGAGATAACGGGGACTGGAACAAAGCGCACGCGTGCAGAAATTATGTTACAACGATACAGATTTATTTATTCCACGTGACGAGACCCCTTGGGGAAAGGAGGGTGCAGGTCGAATCACCGAGCGCGGTGGCATATACTACAATATATGCGCGTGTATGAAGCGCGTCTAGATCGACAATAGAATAGTTTTAGTTCCGCGCGAAGTAGCTTGAAAAGGACGTCTGCAGTGAGCTCTCTCTCTTCCTCTCATGTTATATGAGCTACTGCAAATGGTGAGTGTCTCATCCAAAGTTGTTGGCGCATTAGATTTACTCATCGTGAATAAGTCTGATTTAATAAAAACGGGCACATAATTGATTCACCCTTGCAAATTGATAATGTGTGGGGATTGAGTTTTATGAGCTGTGCATATCCGCAGTAAATCAGTTCAATTTTTTTTTAAATATTCAATATCATTTGAAATTAAAATTTTAATAAATTATTGACTTTCATCTTATTTTCTTAACATAATCATTAAATTACTACCTTCATTAAGAATACCTTCTATGGACAAGTTATTCAAGTCTCTTTTTATTTTTTAAATTGAGACTGTATACTTTACACTTGTATTTTACGATATGATAATAATTATATTTGGAAGTTTTATTCGTGTCATACCTTTCTTGTATGTATCTTTCTTGTATGTATCTTTCTTGCATATATTTTTTTTTTAATTTTTAATCACATCGTTTAAAAATATGCTTTTTTGTCTTGTATGATGTACTGTGTATTTTTGTAAATGATCCCAGCACTCGAAACTTTTTCTGAAACTTGCTCTTTCCCATTTTTTTATCTTTCTAGATAATTTGTGTATTTTACAAATGTGTGTATGAAATTTATATATTTGGTTTCGAATATGGGTCTGAATATCTCATTTTTATACAACCACACGCGGAGAATCCTATATACATTTGTATGATTTCCAAACCTCATATACCAGAAAAGAGTATAAGAGAAGCTTGAAAGCTGCTCTATCTATATTCAACTTTTTATGCTTTAAAAATAAGTCTCTCTTTTTTATTTATTTTTCTTATATATTACGATAAAATTGGAAAAAAACATATTGAGTGCAATTTTTTGAAGCACTGTGGACTTTACGGAAATGCACAATTTATTACAATAACTAATACTTTACTGATGACTTTTGAAAAATGAGTTTTAAGTACAAATCTAATCATCTTTTACCACTGTTATATTGTTTAACTCAACTTTTCTTAAAATATATGTGATGTGAGCTGCTGATGCCGTATAACTTTAATATTTATTGACTTTAATCTCTGATAAATAGAGTTAAATCATAATTTGAGCATCGAAATTTTCACATTTTAATTTTTTTGCGTCCCTTTTTAATCGCAATTCGTGTATCAGTGATATCAGTTAGATTTTAGAAGCACCACGAATTACTCGACAGTTTTGAGTGAGATTTGAATCACTTAAAGCTTCGGTACTATCTCTAACAATGTACATGAAAAATTTTGACTCATCAGAGATTTGAACCCAAGCTATCAACGTTAATTTGCTCAAATATAAAAAGGCCCTGTTCACTAGACTAAGGAGGGCGATAGTCTCTCTGTTACTTTAACCTTTAGAAGCTGACATCATTCGTTGGAATTTATCGATCGTGGAATCGGTAATAGGCATCGTTGAAAATACTCCAAAAACATCGAAAATAAAAGTGAACAACACAGGACGGTACTTAAGCTTGGTACCGTAAGTAACATTGAGCTCACTCCAGAATCTTCCCAGTCTTCTTCGTCTTCGTCATCATCTCGTTGCTTTGGATCTGAAAAATTTCATCAAATTTAACAAAAATCTCAAATATAGTTGGTATAATGATAATGGTATAATGGTATAATGTAAAGAAACAAATGTTACAAGATGCTATTACGAGGATTTTGTCAAATAAAACAAAAAAAAAATAAATAAATTTGATGCGATTAGACGCAAATATCAAAATAAAGCACCACATGAATTATGTATCATACATGAATGCGCACACCTACCTCGTTCCTTCAGCATATCCTGATTTCCCTCGAGAATGTTGTTACTAGAATTCTTTCTCTGTTTTCCTACAATTAAGATACATTTGGTTGACTTTCATTTTTACAGACAATTGCATAAGAAATGATTTATACATTCATTTATGTGTATATAATTGCAACAGATTTGTTCACGTAAATTTTTTTAAGAAAAAACTGAATAACATATATTATATTAACACAATTAAAATTTATAATTAACAGCTTATCACTTATTTTCATTGAAAATATTTGTAAAAGTCTTTTGAATTCCAGCATTATGCATACGTGCTCGACAACACTCCAAAGCTGTAAAACTTTGAAATATTAATGAAAAATTGCAGAAAAAACCGGAAGCTTTGACTAGCAAACAGCGGGATGAGTTGGCTTGTTAATTCTAGCATAAGAAAATCGAAGACAGGCAGAGAATCGTTTTGATCTAAAGATGAAAAAGAACATGGCATTCGTTACTCAACTTAAAAGTTTTACAAAAGTTAACCCTTATATAGCTTGCACTGCAACTACATAAATCTCTCGTTGAACCAGGCAGCGAGCCTTTTCTTGCCGCTCAGTGTATACAAGAATTTAGAGATGGTCCTTTCCTTGAGCAACTTGACATCTCGCATACTTCTCACTCTTCTCCTCTTCGGAGTTTTGCCTTTCGCCGAGAATACGAGACTAGATGTACTAAGGATAGCGTCAGGATGAAGTAAAGAAAAAAAACATGAAAGTTACTAAATATACCGTGAAGTCCTATTCTGTGCCCGAACTTTTTTCCTATATTTTTAGCTACGGAAAGCAAAATGAAAAACACGCGGCCACAACAATTTTAAACAATAACAATAATTATTTAAATTGTGTGTGCTGTAAAGTTTCATATTACTGTTGTTCCGTTAAAAAAAATAGACAAGCGTTGATTTCCATGTTGGAGTGTACAAATCTCGGAGGAATATTCGTCGAACAGCGAGGGCAAAGCGGGTGAACAAAACTAACCTGAGCGTCGAAAAATTTGACGGTAAAATTGTAAAGCACTAGCAGCAGCGTACATAACATTACGCATGTCAGGCACGAACGTGACAAAATCTTTAGTCCAAGCTCCGAGAAAACCAGTTCGAGGCTCTGGGAAAATAATACATTTTGTAAATTTCCGAGCTCACAGAGAGAGACTATACCACGCGCGACAAGCTCGTGTTCGCAAGACAAGTAGATTACGCGTAGAAGGTTACCTATGCACGTGCCCCCCGCGTACATTTTCTAAACTTTACACAAATAAACGTCTAATGGTGGAGCCGAGATAAAAGATATAGGGCACATTTGCACGGAGAGTTATATGAGTTGAGCAATGGAAAAGCTACATAGTGGAGATGCAATACTTGACGAAAAGTGCAACCAAGCCCCCGCCGACTGCACTAGCGAGCAAGATTGAATGGGCATAAACAGACAGAGAGCAAGTGAGAGAGACCAAGCGGAGCACATTACTGACAGAAAGGATAAAACAGATATAAAGATACATAAACGTATGCAGATATTTCGGTCATGACCTCGAAACCCGTGTAGGCAACCGACATGAACGCACTATGTGAAAAGGTTCATCGAGTGGAGAGCACTGGCATACATCGCTGAATTGAGTAAAGCGAAAAAAATCCCAGGTAAAAAAAATATCGCAATGAAAGTCTTTAAAAATGTATACTCGAGCACCGTGGCGCAAACGAACGAGTATTAAACCAGACAGACGGCCAGTTAAAGGTTTTTTACCAGCTGAAAATTCTAATAATGACGAGTCTTTTGCATAATTTATTAATGTTGTCTGCTAAGACTTGCGCCGTTCATTATTTGGGAAAAACTAAACGGTTTCAAAAAATTGTAAAAAATAAATAAAAAACAAAAATTTTTTTTAAATAATCGTCTGAATTCATCTAAGCCAAAGCTTAGAAATTTCGTGAATATCAATGATAAATTTCCAAGACGATGGGTGAAATGGAATTAAAATTTGATCTCGGTACCAACACGTAATGGGATATTGTAACACATGATTATATAGTTACAGCTAACCACCGTACTTAGTCAGTATTTATTTGAGAGATATAATTGTGTACATCGATGCACGAAAGGAAGTTCATCGGTACAAATTGAAGACTAATCAACGCACGTTCAGTTTGTCGTCGCAGAATTGCATGACGGAAAATCAGGAGCATCGTAAGAAAACGAGAAGTGTACTGTATGTCGAACGCTGGCATGCGAAAGCGGACGGAATACCTCATTCGATTTCTGCAGACATTTCAATTTACTTTTAGTAATCGCTCATATTTTCTATCAGACTGATAGTAGACAATTTTCATAAAACACAAAAAGTACATAAATACGATAAAATTTGTGAAAATGTTGCAATTTTATAAAGAATCTTCAAGTACAAAGCATGTGAGTGAGAAATGATAGGTATGCATCAAGAGAAAAGATGAGAGAGAGAGAAATTAGATACAAGCCAGAAGTGTAAAATAGTTTCACGAAAGCAAGTTTGATATTTTTCCCTTTCCATCGTACAGGTGCAAACTTACGGCTTTATTTCATCGATTTTCACCGCGAAAGAGTAGGAGAGAGGTCTGGGGAGTAAGTGTGAGAGACGGAGAGATGTATTATGCTGTATTTGCGAACGTGAAACCTGAGCGTGATGGTGCACATCTGCCGACGCTCGTCATTAAAACTTTTCTCTAACTCTCGATAATGCACGCGGGTGCGCGATCCTATACATTTTTGCATCATTTTCATTCTTAGCTGCTTTTTTTCAACCCTAGCAAAGCTCGCGGTCGCATCTGACTGCGTATGTAAAAATTTATCAGGAAAAATAACGTATTTACAAACAGGAGAGAAATCAAAAGCAATTATGGTCTAATTAATCAAGAGCAACCCTGCTCTTTGTTTACTCAACTTTAATAATTTAATTTTCTTATGTGTAACAGTAACAAAACAACGCTCCTGAGTAAACACATTTTATAAGATCAGTTAATTTCAAAACGTAAACAAATCATGATGCAACATTTTCAAAAGTTCAATAAATATCTTTGAATAAATAAAATTTACTTTACCTTTATTTCTCGCTACGTTGTCAGTTGTATGATATCCTGAGCTTGGAAGTAAACCTAAAAATGAAACGAAATTTATGAAATCAAACTCGTCACAGCGTATGATTCTTATTGCCTATAGTGGCTATAGTAGTAGTGCATTTTTATTGAAAGGTTTCGATGATTACAAATAGCTGCAAAAGACATATAGTGACAAATAGCAAGAAAAGGAAAGGCCTCTGAGAAGATGTTATAAATCATTCGATTGCTCTTGCATTACGTATTCAGTGTATATGCTTCTTCTCCAAATCGAGTCCAAACAGGTAAAAGGGTTGATTTGTATCCTTGCCTGCTTTCTGTACAACTCAGGTCGATTGGGCCAAACCAAGTTGTGACAAAATTTATCGTCTTTAGAAGCAAGTATATAACGCAGTATTTAATAGGGACACAATGAATTTCAAGTCAAGTTTGTCTCGTGTCGCAAGTAAATACAATTTCCACGTACTCGCAGTGATATACCATTCTCGGGCTGCTTCAGAAGGCAAAACATTTTCAATCCAATCTTAATTGTAAATTAATTGTAAATACAAGAGCACTCGAGTAGAAATTACGAGAACCATTGTTTCGGAGGTATCTGGAAAAAAAATAAACATCCAAGAATTATTTGCGTTTACTTACGGTATAATTTTATGCTGCCATCCGTGTCTCCGAGAGAGTTTCTGGAAACACACTTGTACGTTCCGAAGTCAGAAGGGCCGACCGATTTTATCGTGAGCTTCATGTGAACTTTATAAGCGGTGTCCGTCACCGTAGGTTCATACTTGTCACCTGAACAGAAAAAAGCGTTTCAATAATTTCGTATTTCAAAGGGTCGAATATGACTGTCAAGAAGTGCAGCTTCTTTATTTTTATCATGAAAAAAGCATATCCTATTTATACGCCAAGTAAGACGATGAATATTGAGTCTTACTGTAAAGATAGCTATGCTTTTATGCTTATTTCAAAAATAATAGAAAAAATTTTTTACGAATATCTGCAAATGGGAGAGCGAATATTTTTGAGAAAGCTCTTTACAAAATAAAAATTTCACAATGGCCCAATCACATTGATTCGTATTCGATGGGCGTCGGAGTAACGTGATTTCCTGCAAGAGCTGTAATATCCTAGAGGATGAAATATGATTTTTTTGATAACTTTATGAAAGAAAATGTCTCCACATTGTAACATCTTGGAATTACTGCCCAAGACGATGGAGCGCATCAATTTTCGATGAAAAAATTGCCAGAGTTTATCTGAATTGTTATGTTTTCTGACTATTTTTCATCGTATCTTATCTTTTTTCTCGTTTTAGATATTAGTTTCAAGTAGTCTGTATTTTAAGTGTGTTTAAATCTTATTTTGATTGCAGACTCGATAATAACCAAGTACTGCCTTGGTATACTACGAATTTCGGTTCAAACTAATCTACATAATGCAAAAACATAGAGATTTTGTGTATAAATAATAAGTACTAAACCGTACTCTATGGTAAGAGCTTTTGATAGCTTATACATAAACTTACACCATATTCGATTAAGTTAATGTGCTTTAATGCACAAGTACATAAATAAAATAATAGCCTAAATGTTATGCAACGAGGATGCATAAAATTAAAATAAATTGATAATATGATTTACCTTGTGGTACAATTTCATCCTTATCACGTGTCCAGTAATTGATGGATTTCGGATAGGCCTCCGATGTACACTCGAGCGTGACTTGCTGACCTTCTCGTGCACCGATCAGTTGATTCGGTATCCAAATCATTGGGGGAACTGAAATTCATTCATTCATTACATTAATTAAGCTGGCAAATGATGATTTCCGTTTATATTATTTTAGAGTTTGCTAATCTTAATTAAGCTATTATTTTTTAGAATAAAAATAATGAAGATCTACTTACATTGAACAACTAGTATAATCCTTTTACTGACTGTTGGTGGTACGCCATTCGATGCTATGCATAAGTACGGACCCATGTGCTGTCGATTGACCTTGGTGAGGTTGAAATGAGACCCCTCAACATTTTGTACTAGAAATAAGTTTGTCTTGAATCATATAAATCGCAAAAATATTCATTTGTTTGATCTGGTAAGGTCTAAATCAATTTTCTTTCTTCACGATTCAAATAAAATTCATGTTATTCACTGCCAAATTAAAAGATTCAATAAATTAATTCAAATACTTCCAATAATTTCAATAAAAATACAAGATTAAAATAAAAAATTACCTTTAAAATGTCAAGCTCAAAACAAACAATTTTAATAGTAATATTTTGAAGGACGTTCTTCATGCGAAAAATATGTCTCATACAACAATTCTTTTGAAATGATAACACACATTGACAAAGCAGAAAAGTGGATATTTTGTACAAATGTATATTTCTTCATGAAACGATGGGTAAAGTTAACGAACAAGGGGTGGAAAAGATGAGCATTTAATTTGTTCATACGCACATACACATTTTATGTCATGTAAACTTGACACTATTATTGAGAAATTTAGGTTGTGCATATTTCGTGCTTTGGTTTGTATAAGTATAAGCAAATATATAGTATAAGCAAATACTTATACCACAATTGAGTAACCGTCAACCGAAAATATTTGCTTACTTTTGATAAACTGCTCTTGAGAACACAATCACCAAAACGGACTACTGTAGATCTTGGGGTTTTAATTAAGACGAGAAACGATGTGGTATTACATATTATCGTATAATTATAGGCAATCGGTTTTATTAATTTGTAACAATTTTGAATATAAAATTACTATTCAACAAATTAGACCCAGCTAGTAGAATTACAAGAAATTTAACTAAAAATATTTGAATTTAAATATTCTTGCAATGAGTTTTTCATTGTACTCTATAAAAGCTAAAGTTTACAGCGCGTAGCCCACAGGCTGAACTTTAAATTATATTTTCGGTAGTTCATAACGACTTTTTGTCTATAGTATTGTATGTGTAGATCTAAGGTAAGACGGAACTTTGAATAACGGCTTTTACCACTCAAGAACTTCCATTTAATTTGAGTGAAAATAGTGATACAATCGTTTAGTTATATTAATGAAAATAGTCACGGGGCTCTGAAAAAAACATAATAATGCTATTCTATTGCGTGAAATCAGCAATGTTGAAGAAAGTTAGACAATCGTAGTTGTTTTAAGTTGTACTAAGGGGGAAATATATCACTGTTTTTTTTAAGATGTAACCGAAAATCTTCTTTTTAAAAAAGTATAGAGCAGTTTTGCGTAAATATAATTTATGCATTTCTAGGCTTTTAATTAGATGTTGCTATCAGTTCTAAAATCGGTTAGTATGAGTAGATTTTTGGGAGTTTAATTTTATTATCATTTCAAGCACCAGTAACATTTGCTTACTGTTAGCAAAAAATTACAATTTCTATAAAGAATTTGTAAAGTTAACATTATGTCACAATGACAATAAAAAGTGAAAAAATATTAAAGGAAATGCAAGTAAAATACACAAAAGGATTGTGAGGTTTTCCACAGCTAGAAGATTAGCAGACATGTAAACCGCTAATGAAGCACTTTGGAGAGCGAAATTCTGGACTGACCAGCGTGCACCGCATCAGGCTCACACATATGTGTATATGGGGGAAGAGACGCGAGTGTGTGTGAGGCGCTAAAATCGTGAGAGCGAGAGAATCTCGAATCCCTTATTGCATCAAAGCTTTTGAGTAAAATGCATCGCAGTTTTCTCCTTGTTACTTGTTAAACCTTTACTTTACTTATTATTATAAGTATAGAAGTGAAATCGTGAAATAATAAGGGCTACACTGAAATTTATTTTCAAGCTGCTTTGAATAATTTTGAGAATAAAAGTTGTAAAATAACACTCACGCGAAAAAGTACATAAAAAGTAAATATTCGTTTTTGAAAAATTTAAACCTGCTAAAATCAACGAAGATATGACTCATATAAATTTCTCTTTAAGAGCTTTCACGCGTTAATAATCTAGAGTATAAAAAAGCCACGTTAAATTTACCGTTATTCATCATTTTTTTACCGAGGTTCCGAAGACTGCTTTTGCATAATCGCTTACCTTCTCTTGTGGGACTAAGGGAAATCGGCCTTCCGTCTTCTCTGCGCCACTGTATATTAGGAGCTGGCGAGCCTGTGGCTGCACAGCGTAAAGTAACATTAGTACCTTCTCTGACGACCATATCCGTACTCGTCTGGTAGTCAATTATGTCGGGTGGAACTGAAACAATACGTGAGATTGATTTTTTCTTTTGAGTTTTAATTCCAAGAGAATATTAATTTTTATCGTATTGACACATTTAATGATTATTAATTATTAATTATTTTTCATAAAGTAATATTAATTCTCACCCTTTTTACTAACAAATATATTTTCCGCGTAGAATTGAGTAATAAGACAAAAACGTCTCGTAATATATACGCGGCCATGAAAAAACAATGATTCTTTTTATCGATTAGCGTTTGGTCAGCTATTGGTTCGGTAAACTTGGCAATTAGAAGTTTCAATGCTTTTTTTTCAATTGCTCTTTTCTTGATCGCCCATTGAGATTTACGGAGCATCAAATTGCATTCCTCTTTGGATGAAAACAGAGCGGATTTGTATAGATTTTGCGGAAAATGGCTAGCCAATTTTCGTTTCTGATTTTTTCTTTTTTTTTCATCGGTTGAATTCTCGACCAAAGGCCTGCATCGTAAGGGTACCCGTATACAGGAGGCTATAGTTAGCAAACATATATTTGCGCTCAATGTATAGCTATTTTTCGATAAGGTATTGTCTCTGTCTCATGAAGCAAAAAATACTGGCAGCTGTCACCACAGTATATAAAATCTTATAATATTTTTTGACTTGCTCATGGTAAACACGAAAACCATTTCTCTTTGTAGGATAGCGTTCAAAAAGTCGAAGGAATAAAGACAAATATGTCATACAAAATTTTTTTATCAATCTGTGTACACAGTATATTCATACTGTGCCGTAGAAAGAATTTTGAATCCAAATGAAATTTAAATCAGAAAGTTTTCGATATTTTAAGGATTTTTTTATTAAGTTGCATGCATAACTTTTATCTATTAACATTGATGAGAAATAATACCTACGTAGAGACTTTTGTTTATAGGTGTAATAAAAATTAGCTGATGAATGCAATTGAAGCTTTAATTTTTGAAAGTTCATTTTTTCAACTACTATTAAAAATCGGAGCTTGATTACCATTTTTGTGATTATCAACGAAAAATTAAAAAATTTGCTGAACAAAACGAAAGTGTAGGGCACTAATTAGCCTGCAATTGTAATTCAAATCGGATCTGTCAATTATGTAAATTATGTCACTTTGATGTTTTGTGTTTTTTTTATATTTATTATTTGGAATTAATACCTACTAAAAGAACATGATATTTACATTCGATCAAAAGTACTTTCAGGTTTATAATGACAATAATAAGGGAATATAAGGGATAGATTGTTAATGGTAAATGCGTCGCCCTAATATTTTCTAGATTATTGTGTCCTGTCCAAATGTCACGAGTCTATTCTGTCTTCGGTTCTAATAGTATTTTTCTATTTTTTTGTTGACTTAGAATGAGCTAGACTTTTTCTTATTTTCACGTCCTCTTGTTGATTCTGGTTTGGCCACTTTTACTTTTATGAACACGGATATTACGTTTCATTTTTTGATTTATTATTATGTTTTGACCATTGGATTTTTCATACTTTTATCTCTAGTTATTTAATATATATAATATATAAGTTCCGTACCCAAAACACACGAACACATTTATTATTTAATGAACTGATTAATAGGTCTATTCAAGTGTAAGAAACTTCTTTTTCTATTTATCGCAATTATTTTACTTTTTTACAAGTTAGGAAAAATTATGAAATTATTTAGTGTTAATGGAATTTCTAGCTAGATCGCAATAAAAAAGTCACCTACTTAAACAAAAAATGCTTAAGACCCTAATGAAACATCTGCTCAATAACGACCCTTATTACACTACTCGACAAATTGAACGCACAGCACTGAGGCAGTATGTTCTTAAATGAATCTTTTCTCTCCCGTGAGTAATATTTTATTTTATATGGATATTAAGCGTCTGCATTGAGCCTCGAGGTATATTGATACATTCATTATAAAAAGGGACACGAGGAGCAAACATTTTTTTCGAGCGCCTAAGGCACTCCTTACTGACAGAACTCTATATGTTTGCGGTTGACGGACAGTCCCGCCGATGGGCGTTCAAATATACTTTATATAAACAACTACAAAATTTTACTTCCAACGTTGTGCATTTCCTATTAAATTTAATATCGCTGTTAGAGGAATTATTTTGTGTAATCTTCTCTACTATGTACATTCAGATATACTCCTAATGTTAATTATCGTACCCATAGAAATATTTTCTCGTCACTTTTTCGAGTGTCCCTAACGGAATCATAAGTCTTTGTTATCTAGGAATACTATTTTATCACGCCTATGATTTTGACTTTTTGATATAAATGAATGTGTTTGATTAAATGGCTACAATCATTTCTTTCTCTATGAAATAATTTTTAAACTTTGATTTCGAGAATTATAATTTTAGACACACCGTTAAAAAGTCTAAATGTACGTACTTTGGATAAAACAAAAGTCATACTCAGCCACGATCGATATGGTGAAGCATTTGACTGAAGCTCACTGACTAGTTCGATTTTACACTCGAGCGCTTTTTCATTGTCTTGTTCTCGTTTTTTTTCTAAACAACTGTACCTGTTCTTTTGGCTTTTCTTTTCGCTGTCTACTTTCTGCGATTGTATTATTGGCTCTAACCAAGCAGTAGCAGCAACGGCAGTAGCAGAAGCAGTAGCGAAACTGTTTACCTTTCTGCTATATACCTTGTACTCTCGCTCCGAAGGTTTGACCCCATCAATCTGCGTGGGAAGGTCCGAGACTAGGCGATCGGCCGATTGCGCAAACTTCAAGCCACCGCTAGCTAACATCGACCGAATCGGATCAAACGAGCTTTTTTGAACGCGGTATATACGCGTTGTCGTTTTTCTTTTGCAGCCTCTCCGAGTACTCACATTCTCTCGTTCTCTCCTTTTTTCACTCTCAGTACGATTGTTTCCACAAACTTCCGACCCATGCGGTTTTCGCTTCTTCGATTTTCCGATTCAGATTAATTCGTTTTTGCGCCGCCGCTCGACTCCCAAACCGCTCCTCATCTGCGCGCATGCACATTCTCGATGCCTTTTTGCTTTTAATGCGCTTTAATTTAGGGTGTTTCTAGTACTATAAAAAAAAGTATCTTCCAGAGAAAGAGATAGCAAACAATTCTCCCCCTTACCGCAGGCGCGCGCGCGCGCTCGCTCGCACCGGGCAGACCGTACTTAAACTGGGTATACGTATAACAGGCGTGGAAAATGATGGGGAATAAATTAAGCTTTATTGTGTGCAGACCAGAGAGAACACGTTTCGACTGTGAAGCCACATTCATCACTCGCATTATGCAAACGTTGGGATCACAATTTATTCTTCGTATCATAAATGGAGTGCTTTGCTGAACGAGTTGCAATAACTCGAAAAGGCTATTCCGTCATAAAAATATTCACTCTTATTAACGAAATCCTACTAATTTTATTACTTCCATAAAATTGATGTACTTTTATACATAATTTAAATATATTAACTCCCAATTATGTGAATGCATCGTCAAAGAAATTAAAAAAAACCGCTGCCAATATATTGGCAAGTAGCTTCCTCATACTTTTTTTTTAACTTGAAAATAATTTGGAAATATTAATATCATCTTTTCTAATTTGTTCACAAAACAGTTTCAATCATAAATTATTTCTGTCTGTAGAATCAATTGCCAACGTTCTTCTATTCTTTGATATATAATTTTTATCGAATTTTTTCACGATAACGTAACAATTGAGGTAGTTCCCTCAAAAAAAAATAATTTGGAAATATTAATATCATCTTTTCTAATTTGTTCACAAAACAGTTTCAATTATAAA
>CACVKI010145245.1:0-10436 GCA_902732785.1 Trichogramma evanescens | reverse complement strand
ATACTGAAAAAATTTCGGAGTTCTATATCGGCTCATATCGCTGTATCTCGATTTTCAGAATTTTTAATGATTTTATCTGGAGGCCTGAAGCACTCTAAAAATCTGAAAAAATTCAAGGTTGTTTGGATTGTTGAAAAGTATTTTTATGAATTTTTTCAGATTTTTTAATTGCTTCAGGGCTTCAGAAAAATAATAGATCGAAAATGGACGTTCATACCGGAAGTGGGGGGTAGGAGGGGGGAGGGGGTCTAAAATTTGGTTTTTGAGACCTTTTTACCATGTACTATAACATACCAAAAGCGCGTCAAAATCGGTGACATACGTGCGCACGGTTTTGTAAAAAAGTATTATTTTGACCCATATACAAATATAATTCAGCGTGGTGGGGAGAAAACGGAAAATGCAAGCGTCGTTATCGTTTGGAGAACTTTCGAAGGCATCGCAATTGCGAATTTTGAAAAATTATACATATAATACGGCTAGTGATTCTGAACAAGACAATATATCACTAGCATCAGAGGTAAGAAATCAGAATCTATTCGTAATAAGCACATTAGTTTGTACTTATTAACGTACATTATTTTTATACTTGAAAAAAAAATTAGCATTCAACAATTCAACATTGCGAAGAAGTTAAGAATGATTTTGACTGCGGTGAAAGTACAGCCTCTGAACAAAATTGCGAAGCAGCTGAAAATGACTTTGACTGCGGGGGCAGAACAACCTCTGTACAACATCGCGAAGCCGCTGAAAATGATTTTGACTGCGGTGGAAGTACACAGGATCTTAACAGCTCATCTCAGGACAGCATTATTCCCGAGAATGAATCTTCAGAGGATGAGACATCCAGCTTAAGCTTGAATAAAACCGAGGACAGGCATATCAATAACTTCAGAGATTACAATGAATCAATAGTCGGTAATAATTTTTTTAATTTTTAAAGTAAAAATTTGATTTGATTACATTACCGATGCCATAAAAAAATATATAAAAATATATTTTTTATGCAGTCACTTTTCAATTTCATAGATTTTTAATAAAAAAATTCACGTTTTTTCTACAAAGGGGAATCAAAATCTTTAAAAGCAAAATTCACTTTCAAACCTTTTCTCATTTCGTTTCATTGATATAATTTTTTTTTTCTGTGAAAAGTATAAATCTACAAACAATTTTTCATTTTTTCACGCTAGATTTGGAAGACATGTTAGAAAATTGCGATTTCTCTTCAATCACTACAGAGAGCTTATCGGATGAGGAAGAGTTGCCTTGTTTACTTGAAGATGAAGATGTAATCTCTGAAGATCAGCAACCTCTCTATGAAGGAGCACAGATAACAGTACAAGATAGTCGTATAATGATTTTTCATTTACTTGCGAATCATCAATTAACAGGTGTTTTACTGTCTGACATTTTAGAACTCGTAGAACTTCACTGCCCAAAACCAAATTTATGTTCGAAATCGCTTTATCACTTTAGAAAGTATTTTGCAAGTAACTAATCTTCAATTCAAAGAACATTTTATTGCCGTAATTGTTTCATAATTCTACCAATTGAAAAATATGATCATAGTACATGCCCTACGTGTCACAGTTGGCCAGATAAAAACGACTATTTTATAACTTGTTCCGTAATTGAACAGTTAAAAAAGTCTCTCAATAGACCAGATTATTGTGAAAAATCGACTTATCGATTTTGTCGTCAAAGAGACAACAACAATTTTGAAGACATTAATGATGGTCAGATATTCAAAGAATTATCGGTAGAAGGTGAAATTTTATCTGAGCCCAATAGTATTCCATTGCAATGGTATACAGATGGCTTTGCTATTTTTAAATCGTCGAAATTTAATATCTGGCCATTTTATGCAATTAATTTAAATCTCTCATATCAAGAAAGATACAAACCAGCCAATTTAATTTTATGTGGCATGTGGTTTGGAGAGGTTAAACCAATTCCTAACCTATTTCTCACTCCGATGGTTGATGAATTTGAAAAATTGTATCAAGGTGTGATGATAAACGATAACATGGTTCGTGCAATTATTATGTCTGGTACTGCAGATTCACCTGCTCGTTCATTATTTTTAAATATGAACCAGTTTAATGGAAAATTCGGGTGTTTCAAGTGCAAATTGAAAGGCAAACAAATAAATAAACGCTGGGTCTATCCGTATAAAAAACTCGACTTACGATCAGACAGTGAAACAAAATTACACGCAGAACAAGCAAATGACACGAAACAGATAGTATTTGGAGTAAAAGGGTTCTCTATGTTATGTTTGTGTGTTTACAAACCAATACTTACAACTGGACTTGACATAATGCATCTGGGGTACGGTGGCGTTGCTCAGCAAATACTTAATTTACTTTTCAATAAAGAATTTTCAAGTGAACAGTTTTCTTTGTGTTCCTCAGTAGATCTTGTAGATTCTCAACTCACGGCAATTAAACCACCTTCATTTGTTCAGAGAAAATTTCGTTCAATAAAAAAGCATGGTAGTTACTGGAAATCGAGTGAGAGCAAGAACTGGTTGTTTTACGCTTCACCGATATTATTACAAAGCTTAATGCCTGATGAGTATTACGAACACCACCAGCTTTTAGTTTTATCTTTGTACATATTGTCTTCTTCATCGATATCTCCTTCATTATTAAATTCCGTACAAACCATTTTAAATAAGTACGTTCGTGATTTCAGTAGGCTATATCATCCACACAATATGTCGTCAAATGTCCACTATCTTCTACATTTACCAAAAGCCGTTGAAAAAAGTGGACCTCTATTTACTGCTTCATGTTTCGCGTTGGAAGATATCAATGGAAAGGTAAAAAAACATGTACATAGCAGTAATTCGGCACAATTACAGATATGTACTTCATTGTCTACTTTAACAGACACATTTCATTTGAATGAATTGTTGACTCCCGATACACCTGCGTACAGATTTTGTGAACGTATAAGTTCTCCAAAACGACAATTAAAAAGCTTCTTTATAGAATCGTCTTTGTATGGAGTAGGAACAATGAAAAAAATTTTACAATTTAATGACGACGATGTTCACTTATTTTCTGATTGGGCAGAATATAATAAATTTAAATTTTTGAGATTAAGATATGTGAAATATACAAATAATAATAAGTTTGAGTTCGGACTGGTTAAATATTACTTAAAAACCAAATTGTGTTATTGCATGAAAAATTGTATTTGTCAGGGAAATTATCACGCTGTTATAAAAAGAATCAACATTTTAAGAAATGTCCTTCAAAACAAACAACATAGAATAAACAAAACCTATATTTATGAATGTGAAATATTGAATGAATTAAAAATTATTAATATAAAAGATTTACAATATGTTTGTTTTTTTATACAAAAATTAAAGTCATCATATATAGCTGAGCCAATCAATTTAATAGAAATGGAATAAATTTAAAAAAAATCATGTCCGATGAAAAAATAAAATTTTGCTGAAAGTAATGACAGATTTATAAAAACCGCTGCCAATATATTGGCAAGTAGCTTCCTCATACTTTTTTTTTAACTTGAAAATAATTTAGAAATATTAATATCATCTATTCTAATTTGTTCACAAAACCGTTTCAATCATAAATTATTTCTTTCTGTAGAATCAACTGCCAACGTTCTTCTATTCTTTGATATGTAATTTTTATCGAATTTTTTAGAATCGAATTTTTAATTTCGTAGTTCCCTCAAAAAAAAATAATTTGGAAATATTAATATCATCTTTTCTAATTTGTTCACAAAACAGTTTCAATTATAAATTATTTCTCAACCAAACGACACGAAAAAGAAAGAAAAAAAAAATTTTCCCNAAAAAAAAAAATTTTAAAGATCGAAAAAAAAAATTTTTTTCTTCGTTTATCGCTAAATCAAATTTTCTGGCTTCATCCTTAATCCACCCATAAACAACGTTTTGACACATAATAAATTTTGAACACGAAACAACACAAAAGTAAGAAAAAAGAAAAAATCATAAAAACCAAATTTCATTTTCAGAACGTAACTTTTCAAACTTACGGTGAATCTTTACACTTTTTATCTTAAATCAAAGGTTAAAAGCTCTTCCTTAAAAAAAGTATTACTTTCATTCAAAAAAACCCGTTTGTTTTAGAACGAATAGGACAAAACTGAAAAAAAAATGAAAAAAAAATTTTTTTTTTCTCGAAAATCCCTCATAACTTTTTAAATACTTGACGCAGAACTAAACATGATGTTTTGGCTTCTTCCTTACATCAAAACAAATAAAATGAGACGTCTATAGTAACGATACGAACTACCGTCATCGAGATATCACTGCGCACATCCCAACACACGCCCACACACACACACATACAGACATGTGTCAGCAATTCGATCTAGTTTAAGAATATATATGTAAAAGTACTCTACGATTATTAGTTATGAAAGTCGAAAATCGGTCCGTCACAAAGCTTCCTCTATGAGGAAGCAAAATTCATTTCACTAGTAATGTAAGAAAAATATACATATATTTTTTTAATTACGTCGATCTCGCTGGAGATTTTTATTTGAAAATTTGAATAAAATCGTCCAAGAGTACAAGATTTCCACCTGGTACACGTCTAGCGTGACGTGGTGCTCTGAAAGGGTAAAACTCGGTCGACTTCCTCGAGGAAATCGTCCAAAAGTACAAGATTTCCACCTGGTACACGTCTAGCGTGACGTGGTGCTCTAAACGGGTAAAACCCGGTCGACTTCCTCGAGGAAATCGTCTTCTAGGGCAATATTCCCTCCTGGTTCTCGACTACCATGGCGTGGTGCACCAATCGAGCATGAACGAGTTGACATCCTCGAAGTAATCGTAGAATTTTCCGATTATCTACAGAAATCTACAGAATCTACAGAAAAATCTGCAGAATTTTCTGCAGCATATTCTGCAACATTTTCGCGCCCACAATCTGCTGGAATTGTTGGCCCAAAGAACGTGGTAACACGCTCGTTCTGCAAAATTTTCTACTGAAGGAAGTTTATGAGTCTACAAAATACGTAAATTTCTGTAGAATTTTCTGCAGAGTAAGGTGTAAAATCTGTAGGAAAAAACTCTCGCGACTCTCGTTCTGCAGATTTTTCTACAGAAGGAAGTTTGAGTCTACAAATTACGTAAAGGAACCCGCAAAGTTAACATGGGCGCGTGGGTCCCAGTCAATTTTCATGGAAATTTTTTTGGTCATAGATTTTGACCTCCTGAACAATAATATCGAGACCGAAACTCGATCTGACGAGCCGTTTCCGAGAAAAAAATTATTAAAGTCTCGGATTTGTATGTTGGTCCGTCATAACCTTGAATCAGCCGCTCGGCGAGGCATGCAGGTGTTCGGGATAGCCAACGCTTTTCGCCACATAGAGATTATAAGAAAATAAAAGTACGGACCAGAAAAATGAAATATTTCCAATGATGGTTATTGAAATATAGCCTGAGCTTACAAAATATAGCTTTAGTCGCTCTGAAAAATCCGAATTTTTACGACGTTCAAAGACTACCTGTAAAAGACCTGTAGAGTCTCGCGACGTATACGCATAGACAGCACATACGTATTCTATGTATTATAGTATATGCATAAGTAAGGGAGAGAAAGATATCTCAACGCAGTCAATCCCGTGAGCTAAGCTGACTGCTGTTGCTTATGCTGTTACGTTGCTTCGTGTGTATATGTAAACACAGTCATACGTGCGTGCGAGAGCGAGAGAGAAAGAGATACGCGCGTCGAGTCTCGGCAGCGGGCAGCAGCAGAAAGCAGTTCTATGTAGCTGGCGCGGCAGCCAATCACAGCGCGCAGCGCAAACCGACTTATACTACCAAAGTCGCGCTCGCTCGGACGGACAGACGGACGCTCGGTTTTCACGGGTTTACCCCTCATACCAAACGCGAATATAGATGTTTCACATCAAAAAGATCTCTCAATGGTGAAGAAATTTTTCCAGGTGTACTTCACAGCAAAAGATAAAGACGAAATGATGCCTGTACCAATGATATGTCAAGGATACGATTAAGTATTAATAATTGCACGTGTATAGTATTTCATAAAAAATTTTTAATTATACAATGAATCATTTTATAGAATCAGTTGTGTGTCAAGCCCAGTATAGATTTGTACGATGAATTCGAACCATTGCAAGATGAACAGGTTGAAGAACTATTTAACACTGATAAAATTGAAGATTCCGTCGCAAACGTACAAAAAGTATCTATTTTCAATAATTCGCGCGGAGTAGAGTAAAACAATTGTCTCAACGGTTCGCGTTTAGTAGTACATATCTTCTCTATAAATCTAAATTCTCGGTTTCAGCTATATTGAATCTATAATAGAAACAATTATTATTACTCTTTTCGCTTCTTTAGTTATGAACAATTGATGCAACAAGTTTATCGCACATTTTTATTCACAGGAAGATACTTCGAGACCAAAACGTAATAAGAGGGCTGTTAATCGCCTATCATACGAATTTTTTTATTGTATTACCGATAACGCAAGGACTCCCCAATAACCTATAAAGACATACACGCAAAAAAGCACATCATATTGACAGACAAACGATAATCATCGCACATTTTGATTACAGCCCAAAAAAATTAAAAAATGATTTCATGAAATTGATGAGTTTTATGTTTATTCATTGAATCCATTTAATACGATGAAGGTTACTATTCTATAGAAATAAATACGATACAGTAACTCTGAGACAATCTCACTCCTTATCATCAGGTGCTAGACTAATAAAAGTAAAAGAAACAAATTCAGACTCGTGTCATCTTGGCAGTAGTTTTTTGATTCTAGCCCAGTTGAAAAAAATTGCACGGATATCCGCGTTGATTATCACACCGATTCCACGTGGATCATACATCGATTCCTCGAGGATCGGGCATTGATACCACGTGGATCGGACATAGATACCACGTGGATTAGATAAATTGCATACGTAGGTAAGCCGCGTGGATTGACATAATACCTAGGCATATTTTCGATTAACCCACAACAATTTTCGCTAAAATTTTCGTAGACTTTTGAACCTCCGCGTTGATTCGTGGAAACCCCTCGTGGATTGACCAATTATCAACGTGGAGAAGTTAAAATCCACGACGATTCGCAGAAAAAGCCTCGCGGATACTTTGAGCAAGCTCGCAAAACAAGTCCAAAATCCTCGAAGAGTTGAAAAACCACCGACTTAGAATTTTTGTCCATCCATGTATGATCCATCTGGTATCTATGTGTGATCCACGTGGAATCGTTGTCCGATCTGCATGGTATCCATGTTTACTCCTCGTGGATAGCTAATCCACGTGGATAATTCACGCGGATATCCATGCAATTTTTTTCAACTGGGAGGTCATTCGCAGCTTTAAGCACTATAGAAATTTCGATTTTTTTCGCTGAACGAAGAGTACCCGAAGATGAAAAACTGAGGCAATGTATCGATGTTTCAGGTATTTCTTCACGTTTCAGCGATAAACTAAGTTTTGATCCCTTTAAAAAATTCGACTTTTTACTCCGATCGTAGAGTACCTGTAAATGACATCTCGTACGAGCGTCGGAAAACTAACATCAATAAAAAATAATCAAAACCACAGACAATGTGTCTCTGAACGAAGAGTATCCGGCGACGACATCGCGTATCGCAGTCCGGTACATGTCATGCAAAAATCGCAGCAAAAATGGTTAAAAATATTAATTCTTTCCTTAATAATATTTTTTCAAAAATATTTTTATCGAAAATATTCATATTATGGTGCAAATATTGAATAATTTTGAAATGTGTAGTTTTCTAGAGTTCGATATTTTCTTATGCAGCATACTGAATTGAATTGAGATTATTTTCGTCAATTGTTTTTTAGTATAATCATCCCGAATTATAATTCATAACCTACCTACTCTGTAAACATTAGAAAAAATACTACGCTTCAAAAGCTCAACAAACCAACCTGGAAAAAATAGCACTCGCTTAATTATAATTGATATTAAGTACATATACGTGAAAGGAATCTTCTTTAGCTTTTTTTACTATTGCATTTTTTATATAATCAGTTTAGAATTATCAAAATTTATCAATAATCTGCTTAAATATTCCTTTCATATAAAAAGGTTAGTGTTACATAAATGTGCACTATAATTCGATTTCATGTTGTTGTTATGCATTTAAATTCGTTTATTTATACATATGTATGTATAACATAATATTTAGAATCGTGCGCTTAACATCAGCGAGGAAATCATGAATGATCGTGGGCCCATCTGCTACATCGACGGAACACAACTTCCACCTCAAAATATGGTAAAAATTCAAGAACGTCCACAAGTTTGCCGGATATCGATTTTCCGCCGAGGCGAACTTGGATTACCTCCTGAAGAAGTTGACGACGAAACTCGAATTTGTCAGCCTTGTTACCAGAATATTTTGCAAGAAATTCGATTGATCAACGAGAATCCTCTCAGTCTGAGACTTAATGTATTAAGGCAGGCGAGAAACAACTCCTGCTTTATATGTAATCACGAAAATAATTTGCACAGATTGACGATCGACTGCAAAGTGAATGTTTTCTTCAAATGCAACATATATTTACCAGAAACAGTGCGATCATGTAATGTGCATCTCGATAGATTTGGAAATATATCGGAGCCTCTTCTTGGAGGATTGCAATCTATTACTAGGCAATGTCTCATACCAGGTAGTATTTCATATACACCATGATTATTTAATACTTAACCGCCGCATATTCTACACGAAAAATCAAATACAGCTCATAATCAAGTGCTATTTTGTGCCATTTTATTCACAGACTCGGGTATGAGCAATGGATGGACTGCCGAGCTATTTACTGATATATTTATAAAAAAAAACGAATTAACTCGAGAGGACAGGTAATGCTTGTACCTCAATCCATGGACAAAAAAGAATATTTTTTGTGTCGAAAAATTAGCAAATAAGCTTGCAAGTGCAGCTAATGCTCGTATCTAAATTAGTCGACGAAATAACATAAAAGCAGCACCTAATCGAGAATTTTGTTCGCTATTTTTAATCCAAAAATAAGTAAATTAACTCAGAAGTCCCATCGATATTTGAACTTGAATCTGTGAATAAAATAAAGCGAAAGCAACACATAATCACAATTTTCAAACAAGCAACATTTAATATTCCATCGATTAACTCAATTACATTTGTAGTCTCGCTTTTTTGAGAAAATCAAAGTGCACGTGTTCGTTTTGTTTATTTACTAAGTAAGAAATCACGACGTATATGGTTTATTTTCCGCACATCCTATATATTACGCAGAATATCCAAAAATTTCTGACTTCGAATCCTAAAAAAAAACAGTACTATAATCATACTATAGTAGCTCGTTTATAGTACTATATAAGAACTATAATAGTACTATAATGTTACTATAGTTTATATAGTATATAGAACTATTACAGTACTTTTTTTTTTAAATCGAAATCAGAAATTTCTTAAAAAAATCTAAAATACAGAACGAGAGTTTGTGAGTGCGGATAAAGCGCTAGTCTACATATTACATGTCTAAAAACGGAGTTTTTTTGTCAAATTGAGTGACGCGAGTTAATTTATCTTATTTTCAATCATGTGCAATTTCATCATACTATTGCATGATCGATTTGATGTGCTATTGTATTTCTTATAAGCTTCAATTTTATTCCAGGACCGTACTTGCAATCATTTATGCAGGCCCTGAGAGACAACGCCGTAAAAAATACAAGACTCGATGATCTCGATAATGTCTCCGAAGAAGAAACATTAACCCTCACCAGTCTATCGAAAGCGCAATTTGATGAACTTTTCACACATTGTGATGATGTTCCTACCAGAAGAATCATCAGAAAAGATTTACTGGCGTTTCTCTGTAAAATGAGGCAAGGACTCTCGGACGAATTTTTAACATTATTATATAAATACAGTAGCCGACAAATGACTAGCATAGTCATAGCTGCAGTAAGAGAGTCCTTAATGTTAAGATTCGTACCATGTAACCTAGAATCTTACCCCGACACACCACGTCAGTTACGTGTGTCTCCTTGGCTTGTAGGTCCGTTCCTGTACGTCCAGGGTCTACCTGTGGAATGCATGCAAGCGGGACAGGGGAGATATTCTCACACACATTCACACCAATAATCACTCTCACGATATTCTATTTGAATGAACAACAATAACGGTTTATTAACTATTAAAACTACATGGTCTCGGAGAGAAAGACCGGAACCGTCGACGGTCGACGTTACAACGTAGCTCGTTTCGAGCGTGCCGAGAATAAGTCTGACGCGTTGCTCACCGCCGTGCTCGTACTCGTCTCCAGGGCTGGTTGGCGGCTCGTCCGGGTTGTGGCTGCTGGCTCCAATCCCTCACTCGCTCGGCTGTTGAATCCCTGCAACAAAAACCGTCGTCGTGTC